>JAAKBD010000121.1:0-191081 GCA_012656105.1 Phytophthora syringae
CGGTGGATCTTCTTGAATGCTAATGTGGCGAACGCGCTGCTCGACCAACGTGGCGGAGAACAAACTGGAGATATTTGGGAGTTGTGGAGCAAGCAGACGAACGTGGTGCGAGCGTTTACGCACGATTGAGATCTTTTAGTGGCCAGCGCGGCGGCAATCTGTGGTGTATTTCGTCCCGTTGTATATGACTGTCCCATTATTAGGGCTGATGATCGCACTATTGAATGTCGATCTTCATGTGGCTGCTGATCGCATACGGCACGCTTTTGGCGTTGGCGAGATATACGATTGAGTTTTGTGCTGGATGACAAACACGACGTACGACTTGCGGGTCTTTATCCGTGTCTTGACAGCGGAGCGCATGCCTCGTCTTCGTGTTTGTGTGGATCCGAAGGCAGTGGCGGTGCCAAGATGTACTTCGCGAGTCTCGAAAGCGTTGCATTACGGCAAGGATTTATGGAGCTATGGAATACTGTAGCCAAGGATGGTAGAGTACGTTTCTCGATTTTGTGCGGCTGCACTATCACCATGGAATGTTACGTTGTTCTCTTCCCAGCAACTTGAATGATGATGGCGACCCCCTGCACACTTGTTGCTTGTGGACGGAAAGTGAGTTATTTTCTTACATTTGGACGCGCTAGTCCTGGCAAACATCAGGCGTGTGTTACTATTATATGCTCTCGATACCTGTCTTACGGTGCTTCTCGAAATATCGACTGCATGGAGAGTTCATGTGGAGTTTATAAGTCTGCAGTGCTATTAATACCACTATGTATCGTAATCGTGGTATCACTGTGGCCGATAATATTCAGTGCACAAACTCTTGACTATCCTTCAGCCGGTGTTCCAGCTACATGTACTTTAGTGATTTATGTGGCCAACAGCGGGAGACCGAGGGACATCTGCGGACGAAAGAGCGTGGCTGTTCGTTTCTCGCTCGGCAGTTAGTTCTGCGTCGGTGTGCTGCTTTATTACACGACCGTCTTATTGCGGTATCGTTCGAGAGTGACCAAACAATTTTCGACCCGAGGCGTTCAGTTGGCATTGTTCTGGATCAATCTGAACCAAAAAAAGTGGATTTTAGTCAGCTCAACGACGTCATTGCAGCATAGTTACTGTGACACTGGCGCTGTTGAAGTCGTCATTTTGGTGGCGATATACGTCTACTAGGTCGAGGAAGTATCGACGTACTGTACGTGGAAGCGCAGTTCTTGGCGTCCTTCTTTATGTCAGCCTATGCCTTCAGTCTGGAGTACCATGTATCTGCTCGTGGAATCACCGATTTGTTCCTGTAATTGCTGCGGATTGTGCTTCCAGTTGCTGGCGAAGGAAGTCATGCCATACGACTTATTTATTGCTGGTCGGAGCCACGCAGAAAATGCAGTTTGTTTCCTCATAGCAGCACCTACTGATCTCATTAAGTGCGACAACATTGGCGATCATGATGATGTGGATCGCGTTCAACCAGAAAAAATCGTAGGTTGGTTCTACATTATCGTGCTTATTTGTCTCGGCGTACTTGATGAAGAGTTGTTACGAGTTCTGTGGAACGCCACTGCAACGACCCGCGTCTGCGAATGAACCCCTGCGAGCTCAGTCGTCTGATAGCAGCAATGACCCAGCGCAGGAAATGATGTCTTAGAATAAGACTCAAAAGCGAGTGCAGCTCTCGCGGCCTAGTTCTCAAGAGCGAGTTCGTCTTATGATACTTGTATTGCAAAGACTAAGTACCGAAGAAAAACAGCTAGCATACAAGGCGCTGGATCCGTCGATCACCGCCACACAGGCGGCTACAACGTTGAAAAGTGTGCTACATGCACTGGAGGAGACGTACATTTCCGAGCTGATCCACCATCAGCACCAGCTGCTCTCACGACGTAATCTGTTTGGCCTCCCAGCTCGGGATATCATTAATGAGTCTGGTCCCAGCAAGGCATTAGTAGCGGGAAGCATATTGCACTCGCGCCTACTGCTCCACGCGCGTTAGCGAAGTTCCGTGGGCGCGGGGGCGATCACGCGCGTTACTATTGACTGGTGATGTGGTAGACTCTCCGTACGTGTCAGTGGAGGCCAAGGCTTCGATTCCACAGATTTTGCTGGGTGCGTTGGTCTCTTCGAGTCCAGGGTACGGCCAGATTCAGTTATCTCCCAATCAAGGACGCTCGAGACCGGTGAGCAACGGTATTCACAAGAGCAGCTGATGGCTTCGCATAGTGACGTCCTGCGTACATGTGAGGACGTTTATGATCTGCTCTGTGACGTGGAGCAGCAGCAAGTAGCTGAGCTTAAAGATCGTAGAGGTGAACACGGCCGTTTGGAAGATATTGAGGAAGAAATACTCGTACAAACTCGTACGGAACTTCGAGACATGTTGTGTACGTACGTGGACCATCCGAGCTCATCCAATAGTGATATAATCGGGCGAAGACGCTCGCGCGAAGCGGCACACAGTCGTTCAGATGAAGAAAAAAGCTTTCAGAATTGATGCGCACCGTCGTCGCTGGATAGAGACCGAACTTGTGAATGCAGTGCACCGCAGTCCCGAGACGCTGCTGAGTTCTATTGCTCTTAACCCCGGGAAGTTGCTGTTCTCTATCACCAAGTTTCCAATGCCTGTGAAGCGCTTCCTCTCGTTGGATGTCAAAGCTTCGACTCACTTGGATACGCTCGTACCGAAACACAAGGGGTTCAGCTGCTGTGGAAGTCTCTTGGTGCTGCCACTGGTGCTCACGATACTTTCTTGACGATCAGGAAGGTGAAGAAGCGATCGGTAGCTGTAGAAGAATTGGCTTTAGTGCTGCCGTCTGTAGATTCCATGGACCGAGAACGTTTGCTGCTGCTCAAGTGATTTACGTCGCACCTTGACGATTTGACGGGACTCTTGCTTGAGCACCCAAAGCCGGTGCAAATGTGATTTGCTACTTCGAAGCAAGATGCACCAGCGTGGCGACGTATCCGCATTTTTCAGTTGATGCTGCTCCTTCAGCAGACTATATGAGTGCAGAATTTCATTTCTCGAGCGTCTGTGGCGATTTTGGAGAGGCTCGGCTTGAAGGTCAAACTGTCGTCTTGGCAGTTCTACGAAATATTTTCATTGAAAACCGCATCGAGAGTTCTAACGATAGCACGCAACATAACCGAGGCCTACTTCACGAGCTGCAAGCACCTCTTCATCTTGTGGCATGTCTAAGTGTCATAGACTCGAATGTATTGCAAGAAGTGTGTCGAGAAACATCGATGTATGGGTCCCTTTCTTCGTGGACATGGGGGCTTCGAACGATACAGAGTATCGTGGAGCGGGTATGTAGCGTAGCTCCCTTTGTTACGTAGTTAGTCTAACAATCTCTCACTTTTCTTGTTCCCAGATTAACCATGCTGAAGGTAGAGAAATATTGCTACGGCTGCTGACAGCGGTCATTGACACCACCATTGCGGTGCTGGACTTTGCAACTTTAAATATGGCACTTTGTGCATCTGATGCGGAACAAGAAAAGCTACGGGAAGCCATTGCACGCCGAAAAGATCATCATTGTATCTAACTCCGAGGTAGCTCCACTGTGTTTCGACTTGTGGTTTCGCCTCAGATCGCTGTTGTCGGATAAAATCCACGGCGTTTCTTGTCGAACTAGGCAGTATTAAATGTGACTAGCACTGTCAATTCTGTAGTGGCTGTGAGTTCTGCAAAAGAACGAGCCAACAAAGACAATAAAGAAGGTCAGACACTTTTACGACCGCGGTTGGCGAAGAAAACTGCTCCATCGGCGCGAATGAAAGGTCGAAAGTGTCAATCCCGAAGTGAAGAAGCTGGAATTGCATTAAGTTCTGAAGGAGATAGCAGCACCAGCGAGTAAATTGTGCTGGCTAGAGGAGGAGAAGTGCGCGGTAGTTGGCGCTCGACTCGCTGCATGGGTTTCTGGCGTTCCAGAATGACCCTCGCGTGTCTTTACTCGCCTCGGTGTGTGGTCTAGGAGACGAGAAGACATCAGACGCGTATGAGCTACGATGTGTTCCTGCACTATCTGAACGCATTTGCTCGTTTATTCGATGGTAAGATGAAGATCTTCCAGTCGGTAAGCGCCTGGATGAAACACCAAGCGGAAGTTGCCCCATCGATATTCACCACGCCCTGGCGGTCGCCACGACGCTGTTTATCTTCTCGTTAATGGAGTCAGCGTTGCGAGCGGAAATTGAAGGATTTCCGCGTATTTTAAAGTGTCAACAGTAGCAGGAATGACCGATCTTCCTGTTGTAGAATCCTCATGCGACATGGGCGAAGAAAATGCTGTCATTTCCAGCCCGGAAGCACTCGATTTGTCTAAACTTGACGATGTGATGGACATCTTCATGAAACAGTGGACACCAGACCGAGGAGGTGAGTAACTCAAATCTCCTGGTCGTCTTTGTTTTGATCATCTAACCGTCCATTTAATTGTGTTTAGTGCTATCGACAGGCTTTTGTGGCCAACGATCTGGGCGGCGATCGAATTGGCATGGACGAGTTCATCAAGATCGTAACGGGAGTCACATCAGAACGCATTTTGTATCGTGAGTACCGTCTGGTGTTTGCGTATGCTGGTCGGGCGTTCATGATGTTACTGCGTGTGGCGCGTCCTACCAACTCCGCTCCTTTGACATAATCTGCCTGAAGTGAATCTGGATGAGCGTGATACGCAAGACCAACGATTATCAGTGGGAAAAGCGAAGAGCTAGCGCCTTATTGGCGAAGTGTGCGTTCCAATGTGGTGTACCATCTCGAAGGAAGCAGGAGATCAAATCCCTCCTCAAGAAACAGAGCGCTCTTATCGAAAAGCTTGTGGTCTGTACTCCCCACTGCACAAGCAGCGCCAAGTCCAACAACCGTTCGCCAAACGTCAAGCTACAGACTCAGCAACACTACAGTATTGCAGCAGAAATTGGATTGGGTGTGGCACGAAGTTCGCACTTGTGCAAGATGCTGGATCGTGCAACACTCACCCAGCACTCCCTCAGCAGCCTTTTCATCCGGTTCAACATGCTGCGGTGGATCCGCCAAGCTCGCAAACGCGCACAAGAAGAAGATGAACGAAGTCGCTCTCGCTCGTCAACTTCGTCGTTACTATCAGGAACCATGCTCGATGCAAAGCGAATAATGTAGCCATTTTTATCGAACATGACGGAGGAGAGGAAGCAGTAGCAATGATTTACTGAGGAGTCGATTTCGATGCTGGTGTGGCAGTGCTGAGTCAACTGCTAGCTATTATCGCAGGGAATGATATCAAGTCAGGCGAGTAAGTTATTGAGCGTTGAGGTGCCTGGAAGCTGCGTTTGTTGAATTCAAGTAGGGGAGGTGGTCTTTTATAGGTACAACAAGTCGCAGCGGATGCGAACCGGACAATCCAAAGTCTATGGCCCCAATTTACGCGGTGGAACGAGCTTCACTGTACTAGTTCGTGCCCAAAAAGTCGTCTCAACGCGTCAGACTGAAAGTCGCTACGAGAATCGCCAGGAGTTGCGCATTGAACAGTGAAAAAGCGCGGAATATGAAGGTGACTATCGGTTTTGAGGTAGCAAACCTAATAGTGGCGTGAGTGCAAGCGGAAAAGGCACTCGACGTGAGTTCTTTAAAGTTTACGGTACAATCTCTGCTGTCAATTCCGAGACGTTGTACTGTGCGGGTACACCGAAGGTCTTTGACGCAAGAGCGTGGAGTTTCGCCGCGGAAACTTTACCACAGAAGCTTATAAGCCAGGAAAACTTGTATATTCCTTGAGATGTCCTGCTCTTTAATCAAACTGTCGAGAGTTCTAAAAGACTTCATGTGCTGTAAAGTACTTTAGCTGCAAACTCGACACGGACTTCGGCTTTACACGTGAAAGCTGTTGGGTTACTAGTACAGCTGCGAATAATCCACAACCAGAACCAAGTTCGAGAACTGCCTGCTTTGTCTTGTTCACAGTCGTCTCTGCAAAACTCAGCATTCCCAGACGTGAGAGCCCAGGGTCTCTCCGTAATTCTCCTCGATCACGATTCCCTGTCGTTGAGCGCTGATATCGTTCTTGTGGATAGCGAGGAGCGAAATAGACGCTCGCATTTTATTGTGCTTGTGGTGGCTGTGCAGTTTTCTTTGCTGAAACTCGTCACTTTAAGACCAAGTTGGAGTAGCAGCACAAGTATTTGCTCGTTAAGCACGAATCACAGTCCTTCTGCGTAGCAACGCCTCCCTCATCTGGATTTTGAGGTCAGCTGCAACATCACTGGGTACAAAAGTCCGTGACGTTGATGCACCCCGTGAGATCCAAGTCTTGTACACCACCAAGTCTCGAAGATACCCAAACACTTGCGCAGTCGGAGAGTATCACGTTGATGCAGCCTCAGAGCTTCACTTCGTGCACAGTTTCTAAGCCCAAATTCAACTCGTGTAAGTTGCCAAGTGGTCTCACGTCACTTACGTTGGTGCAATTCGGCAGACTCGCACTGTGCACATGACTGAACGGACTCACGCTGATACGTCGACCCGCGTTGAGCTGCACCGACTCGCACTTTACCAGAGGCGAGAGATCAGTAACCCCGTTGCTTCGAGTGGCTCAGGAATGAAACATCATCCAAAAATCTGCAATAGCTCAAATCCACTTCGCGAATGCCCGACAACCAGTGCCGTCCGTTAATCTGACTGCAATCACTTAGACCAAGCTCCCGTAAGCTGTTCACCCCATCGAACAGTTCACGCGCACGAATTCAGACAAGTTCAAGCGCTTGAGTTCTTCAGGGATCGATAACTCACTCGCAACTTCGAACTTCAGCACCGTCAACGATGATAGGTGTATTTTGAAGAATAAAGAAGAACTCGAACACAACGCGGTACAAACTGCATCAACAGCAGAAAGACTTGGCTACGTGAGTGCACTAGGAAAAATACCCAAACTCCAGCTCGCGCTCTGTAGACATCCGCACTGGGCAATCACGTTCAGGAGCTCTCTGTCCTCAGAACAAGTTCCAGTATACGCAATCTCGATCTCTCAAGCTGCACGGGGCTCTCAACCTCCGAACTGCAACATTTTCCCCTCTTGACCGACTTGTGTTGTTGCGATGTACTCAGCTAACGACACTCGAAGGGTCTCAGTCACGTACGCGAACTCGACGTGAGTGTCTGCAAGAATTTGGAGTCATTGGCTTCGACAGTGCGTGAAGTCCACGGTATCGTCGCTACCGTTGCAAAAAGTTCGAGGACATCGAAGTGCTGGCGATGTCAGCTCAATACCTCACAAAAGTCAACTTGTCCGGATGCACTGGAATCAGTGACATCTGCTTCATCGCTGGAGCACCAGACGTCGACTTGCACAGGCAACCCAAAGCGGATTCCCTTCACCAGGTCTTCCTGAACTTCGGCGATCTGTATTTGTGCTAGCCCATCGGTTTCTTTGAGCGCGTGTTGCAGAGCCTCCAGCCAAACCTGCTGCATCTCCCGTGAGTCCGCGCGTGCCACCTCCGTCCACGTCCAGATACATTAGCACAATGCGCGGCGGGTGCGTCGGGTCCGTGGCGCGGGGGTGCACGTTCAGAAACCGGCTCCTGTTCAGTCGATGCATCGACTAGAAATGCTCATGGCAATCCTTCCCGGCGGCTCGGCCGACGTCCCACAGCTGCCCACGCGCCACCACTACAACTGCCTCGGCCGCTTGTGGCGTAGTTGACCCATGTACACGGCCAAACTTGTTCAACCTCGTGACACGCTGCGCTACCGTGCCCGTGGCTTCCACTGCAGCATAACATGTCGTTCATTGTGAACACGAGTAACACACCACACCTTGGCGTCACGAAATGGAGCGCGTTGACCACACACACGTGTAGGTTGCACTTAAAACCTTTGCTTACTCTGTTTGGCCTTCATATTGCCTCACACGAGCGTGTTGCCCTCGTACTTGACCAGCTCGCTAGGGTCACCCAATGCCAACTGCCTGCTGCTGCACTCGCCCAGCGCCACGATGGTGGCACGTGGCCGCCGGCGTCCATCAGTGCTCCCATCTTTCTCGACGTGTCGTGAAGCTCATGCGCGCGCAGCTGGAACTGCGTCACGGCGTTGCACGCGCTAGCTTCCGGTTCCTCAACTTAAGGTAGTGGGCTTGGACGACGCTGGGTACGCGATTCCGAGGAGTTTGTCGGCTTTGCCGAGCAGCGACGTTGGATTGCTGCCGATTCAGGAGCGCTGGACGACCCCGCTCCTTATTGACACATGCCTCTGCGGGTTGGTGGTTCTTGCATCCGCAATGTCCACTGTTACCAGATGCGACTCTAACACGTGTCTTCACGACCACCAGTGCCATGAGCATGAACAGCAATTATCCAGGTGTCACAGCTTCTTGTTCACTGCGGCGACTACGAGTTCCTTCGAGTGCGCCATCTTGTGCCCCAACGTCAGTGAAGCAGCGGTAACGTCGGGTTTTCGGCCTCACAAAAGGGAAAGAGGTCGAAGGACAGGAGTCTCGTTCAAATCGTCCGTCACCCTGCAGCATTTGAAGCGAAAAACATAACGATATGCGTGAGAAGGTCGAGGAGTGTTGTTAGAAAGACGATAACCGGCCTACCTCGCCGAAGAACGAGTCGTTCATGCCGTTCCTTTGTTCTCTGTTTGGCTGTAGTGGAATGCTCATTAATAAGTGGCGCACATGAAATAGGTCAATGTTCAGCAACGTCCCCTGTCTTCGATGCACATGCGGCTCGGAAGCGAGAACCCGTTAAAGGTCGAGCCCGTGGCGAAGCTGTAGGCTCCCATGCGTCGAAATGTGATCCAGTCGCCGACTTGTAGAACCAACAGCGCTGTTTCACTCGTGATTCTGTTGGACCATACCACGCATAAATGATAAATGCGGGTGTCGACCCATTCTTGCCGTCGTTCACGATGTACATGTATCGGACAGCATCTCGGCTGAAGAGCGTGGACGACTGGTAAGTTCCGGGTCGACCTCCCTCCGACAATGCTCACCGTGAGTGTGGCACAAGCTGACACGAAGTATTGCCCTAGCTTCGAGATGATGTCCACGCCGCTGTCTTGTGGAAAGAACTCATCCAGCACTTTGTTGATAGCTTTCGCAGCGTCTTCGATCGTGACAAAACCCAAGTCGTCCCCTGCGAAGCCACCTCCAAGGTTCAATAGCGTGAACTGGTAACTGGATCGAGACCGATTGCGAACGCCTCCTTGGCTCGCACAATTGCATTACAAACGCGCTGGCTTCCAGGTCGCCCATACCCACGCAGACACACACCGTGACAAGCCCGTCACATCTAGACGTTTGGCCGTCTCCAGCAGCGTCGGCACTGGGGACCCTTAGCCCGAATTGGTGTCGTGCCTTGGAGACGTCGGCCTGTAGACGCAGTACAAGCCTAGCCTCGGAGAATTCCCTCTGGATCTTGACCAGCTCGTCAGTCGAGTCGAAGTTGATAAGTGGAACGTTGTGCTCGCGTGCAAAGCCCACACGGGAGCGCTGTTTCATTGTGTTGGCGAAGATGATATGCTCCAGTGGTACTCTGTGGCTCAGCCACCTCTGACTGACAGGCACAGTCGACTCCTGTCCCCGGTTTGGCCAGCAGCACCATGACGCGGATGTTCGGGTGGCACTTGACAGTGTAGAAGGGCAACACGCGTGGAAACTGCACCACTTTGCGCCGATACTGGTTCACCACATGCTGGAGGTCGATGGTGCACTGCTGACGGCGCACTCGTGTCCATATCCTTGCCACTAGCTACACATACGGCACCATTTAAACTGGAGTTTGTGGCGCTAGATGAAGATGGGCGGAATGGCTACTGTAACCATTGTAATGGTCTTCACTGCAACTTCATGAGGTGGCGGCCGACGAGCTGCTGCCACCTACTTCGAAGCCGGCGAAGGCGAGTTTGAGGTCTCCTGGCGTGAAGAAGAGACTCGGAGGGAGCCGACGGCCGCTAGCCCTTGCGTCTCTGTCTGGGCAGGGACGTGACGGCGCTGAGCTGATTGAGGTCGGCCAGGATGAGAGGGGCCAGGATGAGAGGCCGGAGCTGGTAGCGGAGGGCATGGCGGACGACGGGTCGTGTCCATGCGGCTGGCGCAGTCCCAAGCGCCAGCGTCTAGTGCCTTTGCGAAAATGGGGGTGCTCGCATACTGCTTGTTTAAGATAATTACAGATTACGTGGTGTTGCAGTAACCATATTTATAGATACTTTTTAACCGTCGAAGCATCTAAATAGTTTTTATAAACCTCGATGGCATACAACAAATAAGAGGTCTAGGGGTTACTGGGTATCAGATGTAAAAGGATATACGCATTCCTAAACTAACAGGAGAGATCACCCAATCTATCGTATTTTGGGTTTAAGGGACCCTAGATGAACGTTTTAGGGGCCCTAGACGCCCAAGCTAAATGGGTTTTAGGGGCCCTAAGGGACCCCGGATGAACGTTCATCCGGGGCACCATGTATATAGCCCTAAACCCTAAACCCTTAACCCTTAACCTTAAACCCTTAACCCTTAATTTCGTTTTCTATTCCTTTCAATAAACCCTAAATAAAACTATATTTCTTTATTACATCCTAATATAAAATTCTAAACATTTTTAACAAAATGTAACAATTCACACTATTCAAAAATAATTCAACACATCTACTATCCCACACACTTTCTATCCAAATTCAAATCTACCAACTCTCTATTCACACTTTTATACCAACAATTCTTTATCTACTATAATTTCATATATACTCTCTATCAACTACACATATATCTCCTTTTCACCACACATGTTTATAACTTACACATCACCATCCATTCCTCTATTTTATTACTCAAATACTTATAACCAACTCACCATCATCTTCTCTATTTATTTTTTCATACTTTTAATTATATCTCTAAATCTCTTCCATACACTCCTCATTTAACTCTCATCAACCTTTCTTTTTATATTATAAACCCTCTTTACACTCCATATTTCTATCACAACCATTTTTACAAACACTCATCCCACTCAATCACATAACTTACATTCATACTTACTCTTCACAAAATAATTTTATCACTTTTCCAACATATTACTCTATATAATTATCAACCAATTCAAACCCAAACATTATATATCCACTCTTATACCAATATATACATTCACATCACACATAATTTATCCACATTTCTTCACCATTCTTTCACTTTTTACCAAACAACAACAATAAACCTTAAACAATTTCAATCCTCTCCACACTATCATTCCTAATTACTACCCATTCCTCATATCCCTTACACCACATCAATATTCTAATAAATTAATTCTCCTTATTCACTCTCTTCTACACACTTCACTTCACTCAACCTTCTTTACGTCCATTTTCTCTATACTCTTTTATTCTACCTTCCAACTATTTTTTATCAAATATCCCTTCATCCTTCACACTAATCATTTCACCTCACTTTTACTATATCTTCATCCCTATTCAATATTCCACTCATCCCTTATCTATTTATTATTCATCCCAACATCCACTCATTCAAAACCCACTTTTCACATCCATATACACTATTTAAATACTTTCTTTATTCTCAAATATTACACATACTCTCACCCTACATACCATCATCATTTACCCATCCGCCCCACTTCCATTTACTTCTCCTACTTCTTCTCCACATCCACTCTCCATTCACCACTTCACTCAACCTCTTTTACTACCTTTTATTTTACTTCCATTCACTCTACATCCACTCACTCTTCATAAACACAATATTCATCCCTTCACTCTCCTTCATATCACTTATCATTTTTTCTATACCCACTCCACATTAATTTCCTTTAATAATACATTAAAAATCAACATTCACTACTCTCTAATATAATATTATCCCCATTCAAATCCAATCAATATCCATTCTTATATACTCCTTACACTAACTACACATATATCTCTTATTCACATCACCAACAATTCCTATATTTAATTTATCTCATTCACCATCATACTATATTTATATATTTTACATACTTCTCAATATATCTCTAACTATTCCATACACTCTTCATTATACTCTCACCAACCTTCTTTATTTTTACCTATTTCGTATATCACACCCTCCTTTACACTACATATTACTATCACACAACCATTTTTATAAACATTCATTCCACATCAATCATATAAACTACATTTTTACTTACTATTCACCAAAAATATTATTTATCATTTATCAACAACTTTAAATATATTACTCTAAATAATTATCAACCTATTCATTCACAAAACTTAAATTTCCACACTAATTTCCTTTTTCATCCATTTACTCTTTACTCTACTTCCAAACACTCCACATCAAATATCCCTTCATACCTCACCACTAATCATTTCACTTCCACTCTATATTTATCCATATACACTTTTCACTCATTCTACATCAATACATTATTCATCCCAACAAACCCTCACTCATCATCCTCTTTTCTCATCCAAATACCCAATATAAATATTTCACATCCACTTACTCTATTCACAAATATACTCCACATATTCTCACTCTACCCTCTATCATCATCCATCCTTTCACCCCACTTATTCTCACTTCTCCTAGCGGTTGTCTATACTCTACAATCAAAAGCGGTTGGCACATACGTAACAAAAATTAACGTTAAACCTTGATAAAGTATCAGAAATTGAAAATCTTAGTTTTGTTCGTATCCACTATCAGAGGTAAACCCCGCTCCCAAACTTATATTTGAAATAACCTAAATTAGTGTGATTTGGGTTCTTGGGACCCTAGATGAACGTTCGGGGACCTAGATACCCAAAATAAATGGGGGTCGGGGGACCTAAAGGGGGCCGGATGAACGTTCATCCGGGACACTATATATATACTTTAATTTCACATATTTCTCTATACCCAACTACACATATATATCGTATTCACCACACATTTAAATTTTCTTACACATCAATAACCACTCCTCTTTTTTTCAAATTATATATCTCTTTTTATTTTTCAAATTATATATTTCTAACTCACCATCACTCTTTCTATATCTATTTTACAAACTTCTAATTAAATATCTAAATATTCTTCCATACACCCCTTTTTACTCTCACCACCGTTCCTTTTTTCTTCTATCATACACCCTCCTCTACTCTACATATTTATATCACACAACCATTCTTACAAACATTCATTCCACATCAATCATAAACCTACATTTATACTTACTCTTCACAAAAACATATTATTTGTATTTTATCAAAAACATATTACTTGTATTTTATCAAAAACATATTATTTGTATTTATCAAAACTTTTATTATGTTTACTGTAAATAATTATCATCCAATTCGTTCACAAAACCTATCTATCCGCACTTATCCATTTATATATACTTTCCCATCACCTTCACCTACCTTCCCTTTTTTACGTTTTTACCCAACAACAATAAACCTTAAACAATTTTAATCCTCTCCACACTATCATTCATATTTACTACCCATTCCACACATTTTAAATTTTACAAATATTTTCCTTACACCATCCAATATTCTATTAAAATTTATATTCTCCCTATTCACTCTCTTATATATACTTCACTTCAATCAACCTTCATTACATCCATTTTATATATACTTTATTCTTCCTTCCCAATACTCCACATCAAATATCCTTCAAACCTAACCACTAATCATTTCACTTCACTTCCACTATCTTTATCCATATACACTTTTCACTAATACCACATCAATCCATTCACCCCAACAACATAAAATTCAAACCCCAATTCTTTAAAACAAACATTCAAAAAAATACACCCCTTTTTTACTCTCACCACCCTTCCCTTTTTTTGTTCTATCAGACACCCTCCTTTACTCTACATATTTGTATCACACAACCATTCTTACAAACATTCATTCCACATCAATCATAAACCTACATTTATACTTACTCTTCACAAAAACATATTATTTGTATTTTATCAAAAACGTTTAATAAATTACTCTAAATAATTATCATCCAATTCATTCACAAAACCTATGTATCCACACTACTCTATTTATATATACTTTCCCATCACTTTCACCTACCTTCATTTTTTACATGTTTACCAAACAACAACAATAAACCTTAAACAATTCGAATCCTCTCCACACTATCATTTAAATTCAATACCCCTTCCCCTATATTTTTATTCTACCTTTCCATTACATCAAATATCCATTCATTCCTCACCAATAATCACTTCACTTCCCTATATCGTTATCCATACACACTATTCACTCATCCCACATCAATTCATCATTCATTTCAACAACCACTCACTCATAATCCTACTTTTCTCATACATATACACTATATAAATACTTTACACCTACTTACTATATTCTCAAATATGACACATACTTTCACCCTACCCACCATCATCATTCATCCTATCCTTTCGCTTCTCCTAGCGGTTGTGTAAATCCTACAATGAAAACCGGTTTCTCACTACACTTTTGCCCGGACAACATGATTACTTTTCCAATTCAACTAGATCAGATTTTTGTTGCGGTATTAAAATTGGGGCGTCATCGGCCAAACTAAAATGTACCCATCGCCTTGTTTTATTCAATTTGGTCAAAATTTGCGTCCAAGTTGGACGAGTGGTTGCGCTTCGCTCGCTTAGCACACGCCGACAGCTTCCATTCCTCAATTTGCCGGTCTGCAGACTCATGGCCGGTCAGGCAACTTTCAAGCGCCACACGGTGGAGGAACGGCAGCGTGTCCTTGACGCCTACCGTTCGGGAGATGACTGGCGAGCTGTTGCCGCGCACAACGCAATCTCTCGCATTTCGGCGTACAACATTGTGGCGTCAGGGCGTGTGATGCCTCTACCATGAGGCGGCCCACGTATCACAAGTGAAGTTGCTACATTTTTACCAAATAACAACAACAATACCACTCCGTTTCAGATCTTTGGATAGATTGCCAAATATTCAATCAGATTACGACATCGACAACGAACTGCTGCATCTAAGCTTCACGATAAGAGGCATTCGATCCAGGAGAATCGAATGGTGTGCGAAGCTCGAATGAACTCGCAAAATTGACGCAGCAACAACGACTTTGCCTTTGGATTCAGCTTGACATTAACGATTTCGCCCACCCCCACTCAAACGACACCACTCCACTATGGCCCAGCTTCTCGACCGCTCCTCTAATCGAACCAACCTCTCGGACCACGGCCGGAATCGGGATTTGTCCGCCCTCCTGCGCCACACAGCAGACGGCAAGCTGAAGCACGGCTCGTTCAATGAAGTGGCCGTTTCTTTCGGCGTCTCACCGCAGACTACCCAGCGTCTTTGGCGTCGCGCCAAAAAGAACTTCCAGATCTCCGGAGTGTATTGGGCGCCCTCGCACAAACCCAACAGCGGGAGGCGCAAGGTAAACCGCGATCAAGAGCTCGAACGGCTACGCAGCGTTCCACTCCAGAGGCGCAGCACGTTGCGTTCAGCAGCGGTGGCATGCGACCTCCCCTCACCACCCTTTTAGGGAGCTCAAGGTCGGCAGCGTTCGCATCGGAACCAGCGTCCTCAAGCCCTTGCTGACCGACGCCAACAAGGAACAGCGTTTGAAGTTCTGCGTGAGCCACGTCAACCCGTCGTCCATGCTGTTCAACGCCATGGACGACGTCATCCACGTGGATGAAAAACTGTTTTACATGACCACGGTGAAGCGTCGCTACGTACTGCTACCTGACGAACCGGTACCTACTCGACACGTGCGCAGCAAACGGCACATATCAAAGGTCATGGTACTCGCGGCCGTCGCCCGGCCACGCTGGGACCCAAACACCGGCGCTTTTGTCGATGGAATGCTTGGCCTCTGGGCCTTTTGACCCACGAACCAGCGCAGCGTAGCAGTCGCTACCGACCAGCGGGCACGCTCGTGTCGAAGGAGCAGTCAGTGAACAAGTCCACATACAGGGCGATGCTGGTGCAGCAAGTTCTGCCCGCGATCAGAGCCAAGTGGCCAGGGGCTGTGAATGGGGAGCGCATTACCATCCAACAAGACAACGCACCCCCTCACATTGGCCCGAATGATCCTGCTCTGAGAGCTGCGGTGGTTGCAAGTGGCTGCAACGTCCAACTGCGCTTCCAGCCACCAAACAGCCCTGACTTAAACGTGCTCGACCTCGGCATTTTCAACTCGATACAAGCACGTCAGCAGCTGGAGACGGCGTCCACGCTGGACGAGTTGGTGACCAACGTCAAGAACGCGTACGACGCACTTCAGTCTTCAACACTGAATGCAGCGTTTCTGACGCTGCAGTCCGGCATGGACAGTTGCATCGCTGCGGAAGGCAACAATGACTTCAAAACTCGGCACATGGCGAAAGATAAACTGGAGCGGGAGGGAAGACTTCCTCGCCGCATTCAGTGCAGTCCTGCCACCGCCTCGTTTGTGCGTGCTCTGGTCTGATTTGGCAAATCTAACCAAAGTGAATCCTAATGAGATATCAATCTAAAGTTGTGAAACAGCCTTTTTCTGAAAGCTATCTAAAGATCTGAAACGGAGTGGTATACCTTAAACAATTTAAATCCTCGCGACACTATCATTCACTATCCATTCCTCACATATTCCTGGAAGGACAGCTAGAAGAGCTGTATGGACAGCCTCACACAGATTAATTCGGCCAAAAACGTTGCTTGTACCTCAGGTAACATGTGCCACACCAAACTGACACAAGACGCAACATCATCGAATACCATATGTACGGGGTGCTTCAACTTGGCGGCTCCTTCAAGTTGTAGACGCCTGCACGTAAGCCGGCCTGTACCATGAGAATATAATGTACTTGCTGCCTCATCATAACTTTTGATTTCTTGCTGATTCCTACTGGTTCCTACACACGACGACATTAATTCCTACTTCCTTATTTTCCTACTTTGTTCCTACTGTCCTACGTTCGAGGCAGCTTCCTTCACCGCTAACATGTTCGGGGGTCCCATCTGCGTTCTTTCATCTTCGTCTTCAGGTCCTCTCACGCGCGGCTACTACTTTAATCGAGGCAACTGCTACCCCAAAGCTCATTCCTCTTCTTTGCCACTGGCAGTGGTGCGCTTGGTGCACTCTTCTTCATTTTCGTGGCGCTGTCGCCCCCATACGAACGCTTTTTTCTTCTGTAGACTTCCTTCTCCGCTATCATTGGGTTCATCCTTGTCACTCAGCATGCATGCGCTGTCCTGGCCTGCGTCATCGCTGCCGCTGTTCACCGGTTCTGCATGCGAGGGTGTGCCATGAGATGCCACAGCCCGCAACTCAGTACTGGCCGGAATCGGTGGATCAAGCATAACGGTGGAACCGAAACCAGCACCCACGCGAGTTCCATCGTAAGTGTCGATCTTCCCACGCTCGATGGCTAGAACATGGTGCAATTCCGCCCCGGTGACGCGCTTGGCATCTTCTTGCCACAGAGAACATTTCAGCTGTACGTGTTCAACGTCTTCAAGCAAAACGTCACGCTTCAGTAGCTCTTCGTTGTTGCATTGCACTTTCCCGACCTCGTCCACTCGAGCGATAATGCCGACTATCGCTACCAGCTGTCCGCCTCGTAACTTACTTACGTCACCCAGCGGAGTGAAATGGCAATCCACCAGCTGTAACGGCACGCATTCTTCCCCACGCGTTCGACAAAACCAGCTTCTTTGTTCTTCAGCCGCCGGCATGGGCGGATCAATAGCGACCATACTGGAACGACCCGTAGACAACGACTGTCCTGCATAATTGGTAACACGGCACTGATACACCAGTATTGGCGAGTGAATCGCGCTGTCGAGACGATCGTCGACGTACTCATCCCAGATTGAGCACTGCACACTAGCATTTGACGCGTCAACTAGAATCGCATCACGCGTGATCTGAGCCGAACCCTGACGGTTTTGAATGTAGCAGATCTCTCCAATTTCTCTCATGATTCCGCAAAGATTAACGATCGTACCAATCGGCTTTGCAGTCAAATCGTGAATTGGTGATCGACACGTTAAATTCATCGATATCTCCCTCGTCTTCAAAAGACTCAATCTGCGTATCCTCCGTCAAAATCATCTCGAACCGATGCGGGGCGGACGTGGACTTAAACTGAGAAGATCTCAGTTTGTCGTGGCTGATACGGAATACGTCATTGAAGGAGAGAGAAGAAGCAAACATTTTGGCTGCTTCGTTGAAAGCACAAGCGCGAATATGCACTCCATCGTCGCCAATAAACTCCGCACTCAATACATATCTTTGACCTTTCGTGTTCGTCCAGCGCCGAGCAGGAGATAGATACGCCACTCGCACACGGGTTTCCCTCGCTTCGTGTGAGGGCGACAGCTCACCAACCGACAGGAGCTCCATCGCGTTCATGGTGATTTGGAAAGTGACCAAGAAGCAACACCTTCTTCTTTCTTTGCTTTCAATTTGCTGTGAAACTGACTTCAACCAAACGGACCCAATACTGCTTCGCAACCAAGATCATGCTTTCTCACTTATGTCTAGTCTCAGAACTTGTATACTATATGTAATACTAGCACTTGGAGCCAAGTTTTGTCGCACATTCACGTACCCGTATCGTACTTGTTTTTTCAACCGCTGTATCTCTGAGGAATTTTGCAACTATCACTACCTGCGTCGTCTGTCTAAAACAGAATAACAAAAACTCGCCAACCGACAAGAGCTGCAACGCGTTATGCCGCGACCTGAAAATGAGCAAAAGCTAAAAGCTTTTCTTCTGTACTTTCAATTTTCTGTGAAATCTGTCTTCAACCAAACGGACCCAATCAACATCGGACACAATCTAGTTCACGCTTTTCTTCAATGATGCCTCGTCCCTTACTACTGATAACGTTACCATTTATGCCTAGTTTTGTCAAACACTCACATACCCAACGGCGATGTTACAGTAATTTCGCAGCTATCAGTCCGAGTTCTTTTCTGGAATCAAGATGGATGTCGGAAACTCCTATCGACAAAGCTGACACGTCGGCGAGCACTATCTACGACCCCAATTTGCAATGCTACACGAGCAAAATCAAACGCTTCATGCGAGCAACAACAAAGAAAAAGAGGTCGACCTAAGACACGGGGCAACACTGAACCCAGGCCAACAAAACGAGCGCGGCGCGTAGAGGAGAATCGTGTGTTAGAATACGCCAAGTTGACCATGCTAGCGGCTTCAATTCTTCGCATGCAACGTCTGTGTGTTGAAGACATTCAATTTCTTCGTGATCGTCAAACCTTCACGAAGGACCCGCGCCTAGCATTGGCATATTATCATTGTTGCGGAGCTCATTCCGATGTATTCGTGAGCAGTAATGAATCTCTGAGTGATAATAACACTGACAATGCCGAGTCAGCTCAAGATCGCCTATTTCGCGTACTAGATACTCCTCCGGGTCAAAATGAAATTTCCGCTTGTCAAGAATCTATGAAAGCTGCTGATTTAAACACATGCGGGATTACGCTTTTGGCTCTTGTTACGAGCTATTGATCGGTAAGGACACTAAGCCAGTTTTCACGAGACTTGAAAAACTGTCTCCAGCATTTCAAGTGACAAAAGCTGAATTTCAATCGCGACACGAGTGGATAGATGATGAAATTCGGCGGAAACACTGCCAGCTTTTGAAACGAACAACCAGTTCTATTACATCAACCCCGAACTGGTCGTTGACACTGCGGTAGTTCTGTGTGAAGCCTGTGCTCGTGATCCACGTTTCGTTAGTTTTAGTATTGCCAACAGGCACGATTACGGGCGTGCCGATGACCTCCCTTCGTTAAACGAAGTAGCCATGAACTGTATTACCCCCGTTCGGCGGTTTGGAAGCGAGTGAAGGTATTTTGGTTGATCATTCTCGCACTCGACGGCAAGCACTCGAACAAATGGAGGCAGCCATCACAGACAACGTAATCGTGTCAGATTCTCAAACGGCGGGGTATCTTGATGAAACAGTGCATTCACAGACACGAACAAATCGCGAGACGGGTCAAGCATCAATATCCAATTGCGATCAAGGTCAAGACAATACGCCAATAGTTCATCAAAGAGCGTCTGTTTTGAAGTCTTCATCGTGTTTATCATCGTCATCCAAAACTATTGGTGCAATTGATGTCATGCTGGACAGCCTGAAAAAGGTTGAAGCTCCAATCTGTAATGACGAAAATGATGCTGATGATAACGATGAGAACGGCATGGATGCAACCCTAGTTACGCCTAAGACTCCGATATGTACAATCCGTCGTGAGAAAAATCCTCTCGTCGAGGGGGATTCCAATGGGCATCTGCTAGCTGGAGCGTTTCCAACTCTGCTCATGAGAGGAGGTGATATGCTTCCAAAAACGGACCAATTTCTAGACGTCTGCTAGATCATTGGTTTCGATACTATGATGGCCGCTTCGAAAAAACATCATGTTGGTAGCAACGCTATTTAACCAACGTCAACGACACGCCGCAGTTCGGAAAGCTGCTCGTGTAGGCATCACGCATCCAAAGACTCTGGTGAAATTGGCAAAACTTGCAAATGATTTGACGTTTCGAGAACTTTTACGCCATGCAAAAGATCACCCTGAGGAGAAGGAATCAAAACGCCTCAATGCGCAATTACTGCAAGTTGTGTCTATCGTTGGAAATGAAGTCCCATTTCTCCGTTCGAGCTGGCAGCAGCACGCTCCAAATTGCGTGCTTTAAGTTGATGGACTTGCCCATCATTGGGTTACCGTGGCCCCACCAGAACAAGATAATTTGTTTTTGCATCGTGTAGCACAACTAAGCGATCAGCGGTCATGGAACAAGCGCAACGGTATCTTTACTGGATCTGAGTGCAAGTGGAAGACTTGCCAGACACTGTTCGAAGAAGTGCTCGCGAGAGATTAAATATTTCGTTTCCATATCCAGCGCTCGCTGCACTTGCATTCGAAGCTAAAGTGACGTGTGTTCAAAATGATATTCACCGCTGTCCGTGTACTCAAGTAACGCGAGTAACTCGAGACTACACCGAACGCGTTTCAGGTGCATATGGGAAAAGGTTGCTGCATTCGGATCTGTTGTTGAACCACAGCGAGACGGTCGGCTACATCTTCACATGACCGTTTACGGATCAACTTGGAGCCCAGAAATATTGACGCGCATTGTAGGGTCTGCAAAACTGTGTTCAAAGGCGAAAACCTGGCTGGAAGCTGTATCAACAACATACCTATCGGACAAAGCCCACCAGATTCGGGAAGAAGTGGAACATGTGAAAGTACTTTCCCAAGATCAAGTACCTGAAGAAAATGGAAAACGCGCAACAAAACTCCTTCGCCCGTGTGAAATGAATGTCCCTTTGGCTAAAGACGACTTTAAACTGTTTCTGGAATCTGCAGAGCGATTCATACTAGCTACCAACATACACAAGCATTCTGCTACTTGTGTAAAGGGATATTCTGGCCGCGAAAGGTGTCGATTAAACCGTCCCGCAGGAGTTTGCGAAGCATCTACACAACCAGTGCAGCTAATATGGAACGGTGCAAATAAATTGGAAGTTGTAACAGCTAAACCTGTTGATACTGACATTAAAAGCGCAATTGAAAGTGGAAACAATGTGGAAACGAGTGGTGAAATACTCCGGCGTCACTTGAAAAATCCTGTGCTGTGGGAACTTCATCGACCAGCTCGGGACGCAATGGTTGTCGAAACCAATCTCGCGCTTTCCGTCCTCATAAGTTGCCATACAAATTCATCCGTATTAACTAGTGAAGATGCCGGCCAATTTATCGGTGAATATCAGCAGCAGTACATGACCAAGGAATCAGGCGGTTTGAAAAGCGCAACAAATGCGATGCTTACAGCTTTTGAGCACGCGGATTCGTATCCAAGTACTGCGGACGATAAGGATTCTCTCCACTTCGGCAAGGAAAATATTTGGCCACCCGTACTGCAAATGCCTTAAATGGTGGTCACGAGTGGCCTCATGCTCTTATGGTATTTGCATTACTCGGCCACTGTTCGTTCATGTCATCGGATACTTTCTGGTATGTATTTCCGCACGACTACATCAGTTCTATTGCCGCAGAACAAAGTGAACCAAGCCAAACAGACGCAGAAACCCACGAGTCAGCTTCCCACACACCGTCGAGTACGTGTTTTCTTGTCCGCGCCGATTCATACCAAATCTCCATAAGTATACTGCATACGCTCCAAGCTGCGCTGCGTTGGCATCAACATCACCCTTGCTAAGCCATGGCCCGTAGTCCATGAGGCGACACCATCCCGACTATTGAGTCCACGCTTTGAATACAACACACGTGAAGTGGAAGCTAAAGCACCGGCTCTGAGTAGCGCTCCCAGATCAAGAAGAGATTTCTTGAGTCGCTTGGAATATGTGCCTGTGATCACGCATCAGACATTTCAGAGAATTTGTTAGCCATTGTCTTCGACTGCCACATCCTTGATCCTGCGTCCACCATCTCTTTCTCAGTTCCAGGGATATGTGCAGCGGTAATGAAAAATTGTGTCGCACTTCAAAGAGAGAAAGCAGCCGAAGTAATAACTTCGCAAATGAATTTCTGCTGCCTCTTCGATTGTTCCACGACACAGCGGTTGTATTATCAATCCACATTCTCACGTGTTGAGGAGGACAGTTGGAATGTGTGTTCCACAATGGACCCCACATGAGAGCAGCAAAAACAGTGCTCATTAGCTCTCGTTGATTGATTCGAAACTCATCGCCTTCATCGATCTTGGACTTTGCGATGCGAGCTTTCTCCGCAGCAGAAAATTCAACTTGTATGAATTCTTTTCGAGCCGGTAGAAGACAACACAGTCCAAAATCACTTGCGTCCATAATGACGTTCCAATTTGGTTCAGCCTTCAGCACAAAACGAGACAGCGGGGTCCACACCTTCAGCCACCTCTCCATAGGAGTAGGAATTGTCGACGAGCGTGCCAGGCTTGCGGAACACGTAGCGCGGGATAGATGCCATACTGCGTGAAGAGTTGGGATGGGCGAAAGGTCGTAGGGACTTGAGATGTTTTTAGCTGCAGGGAAATTGTAGAATGAGCTCTGTTGTCTAACTTTTGCTTACCATGGCCAACCACTCTTCGAGCGGTTGCTCTTGAGCGGTTGCACGTTGGTTTCCTAACTTCTACCAATTCGTGCGATCCGGAAAAAACTCTCTTCCTCTCCATCTTATGAACCGCCTTGCGGTTCAACGTCGTTTGGAAACGGCCCATGTACGGTAATTGCAACGACCGCGTGTGTATTGATACGATACTATACGTTATTTTGTTGGGCAGCGACTTGAGGCATGCGAGCGTCCGTAGCATGAGAACTGCTCGTGGCATTGTTAATAGTTGCCGTGTTGTATCGTTGGGCAACGCATTACCGCGGCTCGTTTATATGGTGTACGTTATGAGAAATGAGTTGATGAGTTGTTGTGTACGTTCGTTTGTGCTCTGGTTGCCGCAACAGCACAGTATATGGCCCCACCGGGTCCGGTGGCAGTCGCCGGTCGAGCACGCATGACACCAGATGAGTAGATATGTCGCTATATCGAGGGAGTGGGTTATGCTGTTTGCCCTCAGTAGAGTGGGGAGACGCCGTTGGTGTTATTCCGAGGAGCTTCGTGAACTGATCTTCTGGAGCGACGGCTGCGAACTAGGTCTTCAGATTGGTGAAGCGGGAAAGCGCGGGGTCGTGTAGGACAACAGAGAGGGGGGCGTTAGTGTTATCCGTGGACTTCTTGAACTGATATCCTGGAGCGACGGCCGCGAACCATATCTTCAGATTGGTGGAGCGGGAAAGCGCGGGGTCGTGTACGACAACAGAGCCAACCCCAATGTTCAGGGAGCGCACACCCATGTAGTCCAAAATCTGGGCGCGCGTCACCAGAATTACATGGCCTTTTAGGGATATCTCGATTTCGGATGCAGTCTGGCCCCAAGAGGTGCATAAAATCGCAGCGTCGGTCGTCAACGAGCAGGAATTTGCGCTTTTACGTTTCGGTACCTTTGCACGGAAATATCACCGCGCTGTTATGCACTTGGACGATGTCGGTGTCTGCGCCAAAGGAATGTTCGGTAGGAGAGTCGGGAAGGGCAAATGCCGAATTGGCCGTCTTAATCCGGCCAGTTGAGAAGGAACAAATCGAACCAGGGACCATAGTTTCGTAGAACGTGTCCACTCCAACGTTGAAAACGGTGGCTCGTACGATTGCAAGGTGCTCGTCGGAGAAGCAGACTTCGAACAGTCGGGTCTTGCCACGCCACGTACTGAATGGCCGAATCGGGTTCCGTGCAAGAATTCGGCCAAATGAACATTCAAGGTATTTTCAGCTCGGGGTTCAAATCACGCACGGCACCGATACGATCGTCCTGCGCGTCATCAGAGTCCATGCATGTCGTGTCGAATCGAGCTTGCTTTATAGGAGACGGATTGCCATCTTCCCTTGGGTTAGCTTTGACAGAACGTTTGCGAGCGGCAATGTCTTTGGTTTTCTCGTCCAGTGTAGGGTTCCCTCTGGTGGAAGCGATTTGATTTTCGCCAGGGATTCTGGAGCAACGTCGCCGGGTATATCATTCTCCACTGCCTGTTCCAAAATTTTGTCTAGCATCTTCTTCGTGTTGGCCTCGACCGGTTTCATCGGTGCAGCGATCACGGTGGGGGTCTTGGCAGCGTCCACGGAAGGCTTATCAGCAGGAGGGGTGCTATGACGGTCAAACGGCAAATTCGAAAATGAGGCACAATGTTGGGCTTGTGTACGGTGCGCCGAGAACATCCCGTTATGAAGTGATAGCTCCGTTGGGCAAACACTCTTAAAGCCAGGGAGAAAAGAAGAATTTTCGCAGCCAAAGATTGAAATTCACTAGCACCAGGTTGGGTCTTGTCAGAGCCACCGTTGGGAAAGCTCGGTGTCAACTGTATCGAAAGGAGGAAGGCATTTCCCAGGAAATGTGATTTTAGTCATTAACTCGCAAAACGAAACGGTGAGACAGGTGTCCGCCAGCTCGGTGTCACACATGTTGCATCTAGGGAGACGAGGAAGAGGTCTTGCAGCTCGAGATTGGAATTGACCAGCACGATTTAGCTCCTGTGTAGTGGATAAACCCACTGTGGAGATGGAAAGACGCTATACTCAGACAACATTAGATGACTATAGCGACTGCGGAAGCTGCAGCGGAGCAGCGGTCGAGTGAAAACGTAGCAGCGGCAACTTGCAGCTACAGGTCGGTGATACAAGTATTGGAGCCTTGGAACCAGCGAGTGGCGTGACGAAACATGCGATTGTGTTCAAGTTTGCAACAAAAAGTGTTGTAATCGATTGAGGCGCATCGAATGCTCACCTCGGACTTGCAGTAAAGGCGGTGAATACTTCAATCGTCCGTGGACATCGTAGCATCTGGCACGCAGAGAGTTGGAAGTTCCGTACACTGAAAAAAGGATGGGGTGCGTTTGCTCTGGAAATGACAGAGAAATACTCGCTTGTCCGGGAATATGTGGGTGAAATTATTGATGTCGAAGTGAAACAGCAGCGAGAAGCCAATTTTCTAAACGTGTACATTATGCTTATGGTAGCAATAAATATATTGATGCCAGACATGCAGGAAACACAGCACGATTCTATCACCTTAGCTGTCAAGCTAACTGCGTTTCAGAAGAGTGGTCTATACAAGGCAAGTACCGGATTGGAATCGTAGCAGCCATACGAATTTTCCCCGTTGAAGAACTTACTTTCAACTATGGCAGCCTCTTCAACTTCAATGGATGTAAGTGTGAAATGTGCATAGCACGTAGGAGCAGCAATTCGTGTTAGCTAGTTTATGAATTCCAAGAGGCTCATGGACTCACATTGTTTTGTTGGGGGATTGCTTCCGCGCGCTCGGTGATTTCGACCTCCCATTCTTGTCTAAATCAAGTATCCACTTGACAGTAAATATGTTAGCCTCATGACAAGAAGCTCCTTTTTGTTCGGAACCATCGTTGTATGCTAGCAGCGCAGAGAAACCTATGTTCGTACGCGTGACGCTGCAACGTATCGGTTCTCAAACTACCACACCGAAGCAATTGCCGGGCCATACAGCATACAAATCACACGATCAAACGTATTACCTGGAGCTTTCCATACAGTTAGCGCCAACGCCAAATCAACAGCATGCTGCTCGTAGCCTATAGAGTTACTATATTTTCCCAAGTCATCCAACTTGATCGTGAAGTTGTCATTGCTTAACTGCATCACCCCCATCGAGATAATAACTGACGCATTTTCCACTTGTTGCTCGTTGCAGCTCGATTTGATTTCGAGATTTGCGACACTGGGCCAACGGGTTGCATCAAGCAAATTTCTGTCGCGGTCTGCTAAACGATCATTCATATATTCCGGGGCTACTGGCAATTCCACAAGTGATTTCCCACAGCGAAGCGCGTCTTTCGTTAGCTGTACTGCATTAGCCGTCACGTCATTATCGTATCACCTTGTGAATGGAACCAACATCGCATTCCGATTGCGGCGCCAAGTGTGTTCGCGTTGTCCAGTATGTGACCTGGCGCGCCATAATAAAAATATCCGAACAATTTTGGGTGTTCAGCTTCATTGTACAACAGTTCTTGGATGAGTCGGGAACATCTTTTAAAAGACGCCTTTTCCATCGATATAGAAGATTATGGCTGCGCCGGGCCAATTCGACAGCCATACAGATATTCAAACGAATCTATCCATATTACTACTAACTAGTAGGACAGATACACTCTACCAACTTTGATCAGCATTTACACCCTGGCGAGTCAACGGACGTGTCAATATAGCAGCCATGTCTTCATCGATCGGGCGGTAAAAATCATCACTTTTGGTCCACTGGTTCTGTTGTGGATAGTGACGAGGCAGCCTGCGAAATCGCTCAAGTAATACTTGTTAAGTCGGGCACTCACTTGTCCGCTGTTGTTTCCGTAACATGTACAGTGTAAATTGAGAAAACAAGTGTCTTGCTTGTAGTAAGACAGGATCGTTGGTGTGCATGGAAATGCACTTGCAAAATGAAACCCCTCTCACGACCTGGAGCTGCCAAAAATCACCAGTCTACAAAACATCGTTGTGTTACAGTGCATTTTGATCGAAAATCCACCAAGCGTACGACAAACCAGCAAAATTGATATACCTCCAAACGGGCGGTCTTGGTGGTACAGCATCCGAAGGCGTTCATCCAGCAAGGCCAAGTACTTTGCGTTCAGCATAGAAATTTCGTCAACGACAATAAGCGCGATGTTCGGACCAAAACGTTGCTTAGAAACGCTGCTGATTGTGCCGATAGTCGATTCACTTTTTGCTGCATTTCAGAGCTGAGTGAAAAGTTCTACCATTTATCAACTGGCAAGCCCCAGCACCAGTAGGACAACCTCATATCCTCTTTGGTTTAGTTGTTCACAGAATCGACGCACCACGAAAGATTTGCCGGTGCCCCCACCACCATGTAAACAGTAAACGTTTGCTCCCCTCGATCAATGCAGTCAATGATTTTTCACGACTGCCTACTGTTCTTTTGACAGATCGGTTAAGTCAATATCGCCTTCAAGTTTGACCGAACGATTTCCACTGGCTGTACAGCGGCCAGAATCTCCACAGTGTTGATTCGGTTCACAAGTTCAAACTGTTTGATCGGGTTGGAATTGGACCGATCTGGCAACCCGTGATGAGCTCTGAAACCCGCCCTCAGCCGTGCTCAATGGGGCAAATTAAAAGTCGGATTTTTCGGAGACGTGCTATGTATGCTCCAATGGCGTCGAGATATCCTCATCAGCTCCATCGGTGTTAGAACAGTCTTCAGAGGTGAAATTTTTATCTAACACGGAAGCAAACGTCGCCTTTACCGCCGCGATACCAGTGCGCCTACTAGCAGACCCTCCCACCACACGTGTCAAAAGCTCGTATAAATCGACCATTGATGGTAAAACACCATCTCATTCTGGATCGTTTGTCTGCGCTGGTGCACTAGTTGGGGATGTACTTCGAACGAGACCGGGATTATTTCCAGTAATTGGCTCCTCTGTTTCTCCAATCACTCATGATTCACATATAAGAATACCTGCTGCGTCGAACGACCACCGTGGACCCCGTAAGTTTCAAGACGTGAATGCACATAATAAATACTGTGTCAGTTTATCGTGTTTACTCACGTCATTGCAAGTACCAGTGCCCCCCACACACACACACCTCTGAACACGGGCGTAAAAACTTCGCTCGAATAACTCCTACATGTGTTTGGGAAAGAGGGTGATCCGGGCCAAAAGAAAATTCATCTCGAGCCGGCTCCCTGCGCCAGGTTTTCCCGTTAATTTGCGGTTTGCAACCGGGACAACGTCAACAATACACTCGAACTCCAAAGGAGAAAAGTAAAAAAATTTGAGCCTCGGTTGTAATACGATTCAGCCTGCGTGACGATTTGAGATTGTGGTGCTCCGGAGGCGCGATCGTAACCCAATGCTGCGGAATCCCATACCTCGTTATCAAAGAACCGATCTTAGGCCGAGTGGTTGCACGCTCAAACGACGAAAACGGGAAACAATCCCCAACCAACGACAATAACCGTAACAGGTACCCATTCACGCGTTTCGCTTGTCGAGATTCGGGAGTTTGCTTTGCGCTCACAAGTACAGCGTAAAACTTTTTCGAGTTTGCACACTTTCCGAGCTGGACAAGGACAGCTGCCCGACTTGAGCCTATGTGAGCCGCCCTTCTTACTGCTGTATGGCGCTGGAACTGATTAAACAACATTGCCACAAGAGCCGTGTGCTTTCAAACCTTCCGTCGTAGTACCGCATTACGTGTTTTATCAAGCTTGCAGGCCAGGTCCCGCTGGGCAAATGTTTGCCCCCCATAAAAATACACGGAAACGCTGCGGCTATCATATCGCCGTTCTGGGACCACTCTGTTATAGGTTCATCACCACGTTGGACAGTCACAAGAGGTGACTCGACTCCGTTCTCAGCCTTCTTATCAAGCATCAAAATCATCGCTTCAACGGCTGCATTCCTTGTCGATAGATTCAAACCATCAACGTCCTGCAACACTGCTGATTTGGAGTAATGGACACCCCAGAGCCATCATCCGCATCCTCTTCGCCAAACCGCTAAGCGATTACAGTATCGTCGACGGATCGAGCGGATGCACTCTCACTGATTTCGACTTTATCATAAATCTGTTTTTCTAGAGAACGTAACGCGTCTCTCGCTCCATCCGATATCGACGCAAATATGATTATCTATGAAGTACGAATGCGTTCGCGAGAAAACCCGCATCCATTCATACATCCTATCTGCAGGCAGCTCCAAAATTCGTTCAATCCTCTTCGTCTGATTTTCCCAATTTCCACGCGGATCCACAAACGTCACTCTTGGTATGCACTCCTCCGAGGTGCACGGTAACACCTACGAGCATTCCACAGGACCGTCAGATGGAAAACAAATCGAGTTACCCATGCTATGTTTCCCAGAGAGCAATCTCCGGTTGGAACGGTCTAAAAGGAGCGATGCATTTACTCGCAATGTCTCCTAATTCAGGCAGCACTCCGAACCGCCCGTTGTCGTGCCCGGGAAGCGATGCTAAGCGCAGATTTGCGCGGATCCGCTGCACACTTCTTACATAGTCGAATTGCAGCAAAGTCTTGAACTAGCTCAGGATTTAAATGATAGCGTTTTCCGTCTGCGAACAATACTTGGAGGTGTTGCTCCACAGACCAAACTGGAATCAGGTTGATATCTTGCGCCTCTGATGATGTTAATTCAAAAGCTCTGTGTAGTTTATCAACGGCAACGAATTCCACAACATCCTTAACCGTGTTTAAAAATTCACAGCATGACGGGCAAGTCCAAAGGTCTCCTGACTTGCAGAGCTGCAATTAACACGATCGTGATAGGGTTTAAATCTTTTCATCAACATGTTCATCGAGAGCATTCAACAATCTCGAATCAGTAGTCTCACTATCTGAAGATCCAAGTTGCGCTTTGGCAAAAATACACGTCTCCAAATCCGTCGAGCAGCAGTGAAAATATAGGATTGCGAGCCGCGGATGCTTCGAAAAATTCCGTCGCAGCAAGTTCAATCTGCTGTCGGACAGATGTTTAAATGACATCGCTTCCACTATTAGTGTGCCCGAGCCTTCCTTCTCCTACCGTCCATTCGTATCCACGGCTTTGTTGCAAGTTTCGGAATTCGTGAGGGACTACAACTGCTTCCGTGTCGAGGGAATGGGCAAAACAACGTTTGTTTTGATGTCTTCGGGGAGCTGTACCTGCAAGCGGAAATTGTCTTTACAATGCTGTATGGTTCGCAGCTGAGCTTGCAGGTTTTCACCAACCATTCGGGATGTCAGCGTCAGAGAATGCATATACCTTAAGGGTTCGAGTTGTAGTGATGGTGGTGCGTCTTCTACAAGAAAAAGTTGCACGGTGCGTTTGGTAATGATTCATTCCATGTGTGAGACGCGTCCAAATCAATATCTCGAGTCTTCCGGGGTGATACCCATTATGGCGATGGCGAGCATGCTGAAACGGCAAATTGTGATATTGTGTGCCGATGGAGTGTTCGTTGTTACTCCTGACTATTTAAGTTCTTTGGTTGATGACCTAGACACTGATGGGCCTGTTGTTATTTACCATTGCGCGGCGGGTCGTGTTGCAGAAGCTGTTCGCCTGGGCGTTCAAAATCACTATATCGCGGCTTGTTTTTCAGATGCTGATGCAAGACGCACGTTTTTCAATTCTCTTCGGAGAAGAAGTGCTGTCATAACCAAACAGAACGGAGGAGAGGTTATAATCGTGGATAACCCTACGAAACGCTTATACGAGACTTCTGGAGATTCGTACGAGGTACCACGGAAGCGCGCTAGATCAATTATCCTGGTCTAAACCACCGTCAAGATAATCACAATCGTACCTAAAAACAAACAGCACTACCAGCCCATTCCTCTAGTTACAAAGATTTGCTTGTTGTTGGTCGCATATACGCCGCGCTGGTATTGTCGGTGCCGTGGTCGTGGATAACCAAATGGATGTGTATGCTGTGGAAATTAGCAACAGCAGTGGCGGAGATCTGTCACAAAACGCAAGTCCCATGTACATGTTGTCATTGTTGGCGTACGTGGTCGTAGATAGATAATTTGGATGTGTGTTTGTGTGGGAGCGGGGAATTGCCAGCGGCAACGGTGCGCCGTGCTGCGCTATGACTCGCCCGCGGCTTGGATTTCGCATGGCGGTCATATTCGGTGGTGTATTCAATTATTTGCAAAGAGGTAGGTCAACATGATATGTGTGTGGGTCCTGAGGATTGGTTTATGTTCCCCGGTTGTCATTTTCATGGCTTGCGGGTTATGTCTGCATAACATGTGCAGAAGATAAATGCAATGTGATTGGTAATATTCGTCATCTTAATTTTCACTTGCATGTGAGATCTGCATAAGTTGTGTATAAGATGAATGCACATTGAATGATTAATATCATTCTTGTCGTTGAAAGGGTTGAAGTGCGAGTTACTTGAATGGGCTAAATGTAACGCCATGGACCACAATTGTATGGATATACCATTACGGTACTGATTGTATCTTCAACTTGCTGAGCCAATCCTTCTAGAAGCTCAGTACCTCAAGAGTCATGCATATGAGCCGTTAGTCCAACCCTCACTTCGTCTTTTACCGCGAGATAACGAGAAACCACAACGATATTCCTCACCAGTCTGTATATTCATGACGACTAACGGGAAGCGGCAGCGTGACGATGAGAAGCCTGAATACAGTACCGATAAGGATGATATGATAGTGAATTTGGATGCGCATTACGAAGAAGAAAAGGGTCAGCCAAGTAAACGGCAGGACTGTAACTCCGCTGACAAATATGACAGTATGCACTGCGAGTTGACTGCCGATTACCATCAATTCAACAGTGCACAAATTCTATGAAATGTTAAAATCATGAGATTGATTAGAGATATGAAGGGAAGTTACACAGCCGGCTGGATACCAACGGAGACGTGGGCGCAGTCGCCTATCCAGGCGCCAGTCTAGGCTGCGTGAACAGGGTGATCCGATGCACACCGAACAGAGACGTGAACGAAATTGCCTGTACATGCGCCAGTATCGGCTACGTTAACGTGACCGCAAACAGCGTGATCCGTTTTACACTGACATGGAAACGCCTAAAGCGAGTCAGAGTGTGAAACGACCACAAAGCCATGATTGAACTTGTTACAGTCGTGATCTAATGTTTGGCAACGAGCTTAGTGAAAACGAGCGAGAAGTTTGCCTCAATCGACTTCGACGAGCGTTGGGGGCGGAGGGACTCGATGAATGTGTTTGGGCTGCGTGTCATCAACTGGTACTTCGTCGTAAAATACGGCTAGTGGATGCTATCGATTGGGCTTACATGGATAAGATAAAAACATGTTAACATTGTCGGCGAAAGTGAAGCATCGCGATGACCTGGTTGCTCAGTACCGCCTCACTTGCCTGATTAGGAAGGTCTTATGGTATCACCGCGCGGAGTACATTGCTATGTGGATGATACCAACTCACTCTGAGCTTGGATTTAAATATGCTGCGAATGCGATCGATCTCCACAACTCGCATATAACCCTGTTGTCTGTGGTACCTACCATGACAACCTGGTACAAAGACACGTCTTTGTAGATCGTGGAAACAATAAAATAGGCGACCCTGGTGTACAGTCAAATGCGATACAATGCGATCGAATACATCTATGCCGACCATCCCGCATCAGTTTGAGGAGTGTGGGCTACCAAAGGTTTCTATAGCAACTGGTTTATAATTTGGACGCCTTGACAAAGATGTGCGCGATCTTACACTTCCGGATAGAATAATGCCTCAGCTGGCTAGTATTCTAGCTGTTACGCGTGCGATGCGGGGTGGTCGTCATAGATGTATTCGATCGCATTGTATCACATTTGACTGTACACCAGGGTCTTGTATTTTATTGTTGCCAAGATGTACAAATACGTGTCTTTGAGCCAGGTTGTCATGGTAAGTACCACAGACAACACGGATGTATGACGAGTTGTGGATGCCGATTCCACTGCGTCACGCGATACGCAGGTAGTTGAGCAACCGACGGATTCTTTGCTCAAAAGATGGCGTGGGAGCCCAGTACCACCTTTGAGCAAGTGCACAAGTAATGAAGAGTTTCGTCAGCATTTCTGAAGTTTCCGCTGTGTACACCCTAAACGAGAGGCAGCACTATGCCCTCAAATTAATTGGGCGGGTTCTTCTTTTACGATAAGGGCACGCAAAAAATATATTACACCGAGGGTAAGCTTGAGAATGAACAACAAGATGGGCAACTTCTTCTTTGTTTTGGCACGGAGGGTGGGACTGGTAAAAGTACAATTATCGATGCGGTACAGGCACTGTTTAATACCTGGGGTCTCTTCAATTGTCTCGTGAAAACAGCTCTTACGGGTAAGTCGCTATAATTATCAGTGGGAGGATGTTGGTGAGTTTCTTGCTCCAAAATAACAGACCCCAACAGCATCGAGGAAATTATTGCTAATATTTTGACGTTTGATTTGATATTTTAGGGAGCTTTACCCAAAAAGAGTACCCGTAATCACCAAAATCTCAAAAAGAGTACCAACATATTATGACTGCGGCGCGAATCAACAACAAAAGACCACAGGGTGGCAAGTCATGCGACGTGGCGCGGACGCACACAAACCAGGATGCCGCCCATGCTCGTCACCATTTGTTAGGGTTGGGCCACTGAGGCCCGTCGTCGGCTTCTCTGCATCTCAGCCGCTCAGCACAGACCACAGTACATCACGAGTCCCTCGTCATGTACTACAAAAAGCTGAGGTGAGGTGCATGTATTTGATCTCTTATTTATTCGCTGCCGAGCAGGAACGTAACGCTTTCTACTTGTTTCGTCGTTGTCTGTGGGTTGTTGACATTGGCAGGTGTAAACTTGTTTGGCGTTTGATGAATAGGTATATCACCCTAGAGACTTGTTTGTCTTGTGTCGGTGTTTGGATCTCGATTGAAGCCTGTTGTTGTTCTGGATCATCTGAAGTTGCCGGTAGTGGAGTCGGAGGTTAGCTTGTGTTTGTCGTGGGTACTACAACTTCGCTAATTTTGTTGGACGTATCTGGCAGGTAATACATTGAGGCTCCGAGCTGTAGTATGGACTCATCTGATTTGTTTTCATGTCGACGGCATGTTTGACGGTCTAGGCCGCTCCCCTTGCATGCTTTTTTCTGGATATGTACGTTGACGTCGTGCTTGACTCTCCTGCACTAGCAATACGAAGAGTGACTTGACGTCCAGCACCTTTATAGTAAGGAGATCGTTTTACCGTGATACCACCGAGAGGAGCATCTTTCACTGGAAGATATATCTCGGTATGCTGGAAAGCAGATGTATACATATTAACCAAATACACCGGATGCAAAGCGCGACGAGCTTGGGTCTGCAAACCGCGAGCACGCAGTGCAGCGAAGATGTGACGACAAACCATTCTCATCTGGTCGAACATTGAACACGTACATGAAGGCGCAAGAATGTTTACCTCTCGATTATGCGCACTGCTTCCGGGATGCTAAATGTACGACACGGAATCGCTTGACCTCAATACTTTGTAGTCGCCGACCCGATCATTTTATTTCTCCCATAATTCCTTGATGTGAGGATGAGATGATCCTTAAGCCATGCTTGTTCTTCTTCAGCTAGCTTGTAAAACATGCTGCAGGGGTCCGACGTTCGTATTCCACGTTCCAGTAGTGCATTGTTGAAACTTTCGACGACGTTTGAGGTCGCTATCTAAACATCGGTAAATATGTATTGAGACAGGATGTTCAGTACATTCGCACTCCTCTCTGTTGAGATCACCTTCGTCATCTATATCATGATTGAACGTAACTACGGATGGAGTTGCAGGGCCATCGTGCAATGCATCCAGACGCGGTTACCACGGACGGAAAATGGCCACCCCACTACCAAGCTCCTCCCTCGAGATACACAATAATTTTCACCAATGCGTTCACCGAATACAACAGTTTCCGTGTGCGTAGTCATTGTGGCGTGGTTTCGTCGGGAGGTGGAACAGGGTGCCATCAGTAAGTCCAGCACAATTGACAAAACTTTGTGACTTTTAATTCGATCAATAACACGCCGCTCTGCAGGTTCTGGCTAGGATTTCACGGTGTCGTCGAGCTTTGAACCTACCGTGACAGCTCGGTTAAGGTACGTATAACGCCTCGCACGAACGGACCCGCGGGCCCAAAGAGCGGCAAGAAGAAGAAGTCCCAGGCCAAGAGCAACATGAGGAAACTTGGAGCCCCTAGTCGGAGATTAACGAGAGGTCGTGATTGGTTTGGCGTACACCGAGAGTGCGTGTCACACAGAAGCACGCCTGCCTGCAAAATAGTTTTTTTGATATTGCTGCAACGTCCAACCGGGGGCAATTACGATGTCCGACTGAACAAAACACTACCGCAGTGGCCACCGCAAAAGAAAATATGATTGCTGCTACAACACTCTGAGCAATTGACTACCCCTATTACTCCGCATGTGAGAAAGATATACATATAGTTTCTATACTATTATGATATTTTAATATTGGTTATATCTGGTATATAAGTGAGTACTCAATTCTCATAAACTTCAATGCGGACTTGTTTTGTTTATGCCCGTGCTTATTATTGTATTTCGGGTACATCTGGTACTCAATTCTCAAAAACTTCAATGTGGACTTAATTGTTTATTCCCGTGCTTAGTTATTAATGTATTTCGGATACAGTAGACAGTAATTATATGTACAGACGGGGACTATGATACTCGTTTTGGGGGAAAGTACTCTTTTAAGACTTTGGTGATTACGGGTACTCTTTTTGGGGGAAAACTGAATTTTTAAGATCCCTACGTTGCTTAAACAAAGGTGTATGTGGCTATTTCCAGCGCAAAGCGCTGCAAACTCGGTTCAACGCCTTACAATGAAATAATCCCCTAACCTTAAAGCTGTCGAGGCCAATCACAAGCCTACATTATATACTCTTAAAATGAGTACTCATAAAATCTGAAAGGTTTGTCCTGAAATGGCCACACTGTTGCTGTGTTCAGAGCAATCACTTTCCAAGTGGTTATGACGAGCACCAAGCGGTACGGAAAAAGCAACTACTTCAGGAGGACGACACGCCTGCAATCGCTGAAGTGGCAGCCAGTGTGACTGGTAGTGTGGTCAGCTTGGTAAACAAAGAGCGAGGAAGAGCATTGACAAAAGAAGTGCGGCATGACATAGTTGCTGTCTCGGCGAATTTTCGTTTAGGAGCAGCAAATATGCGTAAAAAGGAGCCTGTTGCTTTGAAGGTTTGCTCGCTTACTGTGTGGTCTCGACACACTTTTCAACAAGTGTTGTCTGATTTAATTCAAGATGGACCCGTGCGCGTCGTGATGCCGCCTGCAAATCGACTTGAAAACCTTTATCGGCTCTCAAACAGTTTTGCGCTGGAGGCAAGAGTGCGGTCGTTTATCCGGCGGCGCAGCAAAACGCGAACCCGAACGGTAGCCAAGGACGTGTTGGGTCATCTCGTGGAGTCAGGTTTGCTAACGGTAAATATAGAGTCTAACCCGACGTCAACCCTTCTATTCGCACTATTCAGCGCGCTACGTAAAGCGGCGTCGCTACAATAGGAGCAATAAACCCGGGTCGGCTTACGCTATGTCGGCCGATAACCTGGTTAACCGCGACAAATACGTGGCACTGATTACCAAGGAGGAAACGGACCAACGATGCACTATATATCTTGATGAAAGCTACATCCACCGCAATTATTCACGACACGACGACTATCTGTACGACGGAACCGATCCGATCGTAGTCAAGGCAAAACACAAGGGACGCCGACTGTATTTCATACCTGCCATCATCGATAAAGGTAGAACGCTACATGATTGTGAACATGACTCAGCAACAGCCGCAAGTCAGCTGCTTTACACTATCAATGTATTTTAGGGTGCAAAACAAATCAAAGACTACCATGGAATGTTCAACGATGAGTGCTTCGTGAATGGATGGACATGCTCATCGATTGCTTGCGAATGCGGGGGTTCCAAAACTGCTTAATAGTGATGGACAATGCCAATTACCACAAGCGGATGGCCAGTGATTGCCGAACGAAGAGAAGTGATAAGCGAGTACATCGGGAAGCATCGTCACGGTATGGCATTAGTTACTCAGATCGAGACACAAACATGGTCATGTGAAGCGGACTGGAGCAGCACATCAAGTAACACGTAGTTTCTGTGATAGTTGGTAGAGCTCGAGATGCCACTAAGGTATATTCACCCCACCCCACCACTCTGACCTTCAACCAATAGAACTGGTATGGGCAAACGTCAATGGGGAGATCGGCAGGCAGTACAGGGTAACGGCAAATTTTTCGGAGATCCGTTCACGTCTAGATGCGGCTTTCGACAATGCGAGGCCCCACTATGGTGCAAGGGTGCATCGATAAAGCTCGTTCCAACCTAGTTGAGCTAAAAAACACATATGTGTTATCGACGATCTGCCTGGCTGTATTGAGGACGAATCTAGGAGAAGTTCAAGTGAGCTCAGCGACAATGAGAGTAGCGACTGCGATGATTAAATATGATACCTATAACGCTTTGTAACTTCTTGAATAATACTAGTACGATTTATAAAATTGTGATCCAGTACTTCGATAAATCTTCATATTGGTTTCTTCTGTTGAGGAACGGAACGACAAACAACGTAGTTCCGTGGTCAGATTTATTTGTCTACCAGGCTGACTTCTGTCCGTCGGTCGGTTGTTCTGATTGGTAGAAAATCAGGCTGATGGGTATCCTGATTGGGTACTTAACTGGATGACCTTTCGCTTAGCACTACAATTAGTGAGCGAAATGGTGGTAATCAGGAATGCTCATCAGCGATATTTGGAAGGCAGTTTCTGGCAAAACTACTGCGTGCCCAACAGTCGCACACCCGTGGTCGTAATTAGGAGACTGAACAGATTCGATTCATGTAAAAAAAATAGAATAGGGGTAGAAAAATCTGCTCGATGCTGTCGGGGTCTGTAAAAAGGAACAGGTGTCTGATTCAAATATAAAACCTAATAATAATAATAAAAAAAACATATAGATGATGTTTCTATGATGAAGTTCCAGCTTGCCCAGTCAGACCTGCGTTTGTGCCTGGCGAATCGTGTTCCTGAAGTTCTTTTGGTGGAGTTCATGTGATACTAGTAAGCGGTTTCTTGCGGTTACCCCCAGTTGGTGGAACGCCGAGTACAAGAATCCAAACCAAAAGAAAAAAGGAAAAACATTTCACCGCATGAGATCGCGAGATATAATTTATGGAAACTATTTGTAAACGTCCTTATGTTAAATAAAGTGTGCGATTTCAAAAGGATCCGCAGTGGGGAGTGGTTGCGCGAAAGCCCGTCTAGGTGGACACAATAATTTGTAGATATTGTGAACTCGCGTGTGATCCAAGCAAACGAAGCACACGAAGTGGCAATTTCTAGAGAATATTGAGGTACTATTGCTAACGCCGGGTGATACAGCTAGAGTCGCTATCTCCAGTTTATTCATTTCTACGACGGCCAAGCTACTACTGCCTGAAGGGGACGGTCCCTGGCGTGTCGTTGCGAACGTTCAAGGGAAACTAAGAGGCTTGATTCGTGCAGAGATTACAATGGTCACGGGGTTACCGAAGTCAAGATTTGGTAGACTTACTCCACCTTGATTAAATTGTAGGGATGCCGCTTGAAGTCTCTCAAAATGTTCGGGTGGAGAAGATGGTAGCAAACCGAACGCTTGGTCACCTTGAAGCCATTTTATACAATCCTTGAACCACATTTCGTCAGGGTCACGATTGCGTGTTGATCTGACAGTAAAAGCTCCGAGCCCCCCTCAGTTGCATTGGTTCGACTTGATAGTGGCTCCAGATCATTATCGATGACAGTATGTAGCGGCCCGAACATTTTCTCTTATTTGTTAAATCGAAAGGATTTAACTACCCGGAACTATACAGAGAGCCAATCGTCAACATCCAGCAGTTTCCCTCGTGTGCGCGGTATCCTCTACAGCGTCGGACAGAATGTAACTGCCAGCAGCCAGCACCAAAAGCATGAAACGGAACATTTCGAACCTATCACAACCGGCGAAAATTATGCATTTTGACCAATGGTTATCATGTATCCATTTAGTAATGTAAGGCTGTCAGTCGGTAAAATGGGGGTAGCTGACGACACGGTGAGCGTGGACAGCGCTGAGCCGCCGGACCTTGCTTCTGCCGTTGCTCAGAAGAAGCGTCGGATGCACTACAGTTTCAAGACCAAGCGCGAAGCCCTCCTGGCGGTTGAAGGACTAATCCAACGCGAGACTGCACGGCAGCAGGGGGATTCCACGCTGACGCTAAACGACTGGCGTCGAGCAACGGCTAACATTGCGGGTTTTACTGGTAGCGAAAAGCCCCTGTCGCGGGGGCCAGGGCGTTGTGAGATGGTGCCCATTGGCACCGAGTTTGTGGCGGTCATGAAGGACACCAGAAGGAGTCCGGGGTGCTCACTGCGAAGGTGATGGCGGGCTTTCGTGCGCGACGTCCACTCCGAGTGGCTTGCCGACTACACTAAGGCCAAGAAGGACATTGTGGCTGCACACGACTCCTTGCTTCGCCTCCTTCGCCGCTTCGCGTACCGTCACGGGTTCGTACAGCGAACACCAAGTGGCCTCAAGGTAAAGTTGCTCCACAACTGTATAATGTGCCATTAAAACACGTATGTGCTATTTAACCGTGGTTAATTGTTCGCGTGTAGACGGTCTTTACTGTATTATGTGATGGTGTGTTGCAAGTCTGCTATAGGAAAAGCTGATTGACCTAGTTGTCGTCCGCGACGAGTTTGCTAAGACTCGCAACACGCACGTTGGATGCTAGTTTAGACTACAACACCGATGAGACTGGTATATATTTCGACTGCCCGCCATCGAAGATGCTATCGGAGAAGGGTAAACCCGCCTCTATCACTGCTGGGCAGAACCACTCGGCAAGGCTAACAGCCGTCTGCACGGCCCACGCCGACGGAAAAAATGCCACTACTGTTCATAGTGCGAGGTGAGCCTGGAGGAAGCATTGAACAGGAAGAGCTAAAGAATTACCCACCAGGTATTTGCCATAACCGGTTTCTATTTGGTCCTTAAACTTACAAATAATGGTAAAATGCATGTACAGGACATGTTTACACTGTGCAGTCAAAGCCATGGATGGATACCCGCGTGTGGGACATCTTCCTGCGCACATTGCTCGCGCGCCACATCACGGACGGGTCCGTTTTGTTGGTCGACAATCTCGACTGCCACGTCTCAGCAGCCTCTGAAGAGTTTGTAACTGACGAGTTGTGCTCTAAGTTACAAGCTCATCCGAAAAATGCGACGTCCGTCTGCCAGCCCTTAGATGTGGGTGTGATGGGCCCACTGAAATCGAAGCTCAAGGCTCTCTGGGTGGAAGAAAGGCAGAAAAAGACGGCAAAGGACAAGCGACTCGAGACAATCAAGCGAACCATCAGGGTTTGGGAGTCGTTCGAGTCCACGAAGATAGCAAAGGCGTTTAACAAAGCGCTACTTACTAATTTTTAGAAAATGCAAATGCCCCTAATTTGCCACTAAGAGCATTTCCACCCGTTCAGACTAAACCAAAGTTAAAAAGCGAACTTAATCCCGCATAAGTTCGCATATAAATTTTGAAGTCCGACAAAACCCCGACTAAACATCGACAAAAGCCCCTACAAAATTCAAGACAGCCGAATAGTCGCAGGCTAAATGCTGGCTATATTTGGCTGAGCGATAGCCCAAATTTGCCCAAAATGGACCGGCTTTAACACCCTTGAACAGTCGCCCTCCATAATTTTATCGAAAGCCCTGTTGCAGGTTTGACTTTTAGTTTAGTTGGAACGAGTGGAAATGCTCGAACATCAGGCTAATTTTAGATTAGAGTCAAATCAGCTCAAATCGCGGGAGATAATTTTCAGCCAATCGTTTTGGGTTACGTGTGGCAGTTACATTCTGTCCGCTGGGAATACCGGTTCAGGAGGTAGCGGCAATAGTCACAGGTTGAAAATAAATATTTTTCAAATCACATAAATACTTCGTATAAATACTGAGCTTTTCAAATCTATCCGACCTTCATACTTTAGCCAAGTACTTTTTCGATCCGTCAAATTTGATTTACCTTCTTTATTGTATGGGCCTTCAGTACAGTACATGTACTTGAATCATTGAACCTGTGACTATTGCCGCTACCTCCTGTACACACTTTTTTCGGACTGCATGTAAAAATTCCGCAGGACAGCCGCCAGCGTGATATTCGTGAGTATTCACAGTTCTGATGCAAAGTATTTATCCAGGATACGGGTACCTCATGCTAATTCGACGCGCACACTGGCGCTCGCAGGTCTCCTTGATATCCCAAACAATGTCATTCTATATTAACTAAAATCTAATTTTTAGTGATAAATACTAACAATTACAACACACTCCCGCGCTCGCTGTTTAAACCACAGGCTTGCCGAGCGAGTGGGCTTTCACCCCTCCTTGAAACGACTCGTTGGGGGCCTCAAGTTGGGGGCCTCAAGTTGAGGCACTGGGTGATGAACACCGCTGGCTGAGGCAGAACACTTACAATAGTGCTGCTCACGAAGCGCACAAGGCAAATTAACGCACAGAACTACATGTACACTCCTCACCGCAACGTTGTTGTGACTTTTGTAAAGTACTACAGTAGTAGTAGTTGCAGCTGCCACCTTGATCAGCGCACGAGCCGACATGTTTAGTGGACATGTGCAGACTGCTCAGCACAGTGCAGTATCATCCAATCACGCAGGACGGAATCTATTGCAACAGCGCAAAGCGTAGTTTGCGTTCAGGTACATGAGTGAGGTTGTTGACAGATACAGGTTGCACTCAACTGCAGGACAAGCGTGTGGTAAGACTGTAATTGGCATCACCACGAACAGAGGCCTCCACAACCAAGTGCCCAAAGAGTCGATATCCAGGCAGGTCCGCACTGAATACTTTGTGCAAGTGTTGTCTGCTGCAGAACCCTATCCTTTGCACTGTTACACGTACGAGACCTCACTTTTTCCCGTTTATGCCCACCGTGTTTCCCCTGCGTGGAGCCTTCCGTGAAGTCTTCCGCACTCGACACGCAGCCATCTCGCAGCCCGCGCAGCCCGATAGATTGATTTTTGTTTTAAGTGAGCACTGTCGCGAACGCAGTGGCGACGCATTATTGACCTGGTTTGTCGTCGCCGTGAAACGCTCGGATTTTGGCGTCAGGTGCAACTTCTTACAAATTCCGAGATAAAGCGTGACGCGACACACGCGAGTACAGCCACAGCAGCGACAAATCGCTGCAAAGTCGCTGTTTTGGCTCGCAGTGTCGCCATCCGAGAGGGGGCGGGTGCTTTTGGTTGGTGGGTTGTTCGCGTTTCTGCTCTGACCTTCAGTGCCAGTTCTCCCCAGCAACGCGCAGGCACAAGAAAGAGCTGAAGACCAGACGCCGTCATGGATCTCTCCATGATACTCAGCCCCGCCCTCGAGGAAGAGGAGCGCATGCCGCCGCCCCTCCCCAGCCAGTGCCCAACCGCAAGTGGAGCACAGATGAGCTCCAGTGCGCCGTGGCGATCCTCCAGGATTTCCAGCAGCCGCTGAGCGAGGCGACAGTGTCGACGCACGGCAACCTTCGGCCATCGCAGTGCATGTCCTTCCCTGAGCAGGGCTACCATCCGGTAGAGCACGTTGCAGTTAAGTCGGGCTTCGTTCGTGCAGACGACGCCGTCACCAGGGCGGCAGATGGACGCTTCCATGGAGAAGAAAACAAAAGGGCAACGCAGCAGAACGCGTCGTCCTCCTCTGCGGATGGAGTCGACATCATGTCCAAGCTGGACCTGCTGGTCCAGGCCGACGCCATCATCAAGCGTCGCCGCCCGAAGAAGGCGCTGGCCTCTCCCACAGGTGACAAACCACAGTATCTCCGTAGTGGAGTATGGTCTCGTGCAGAGGAGGAGTACGCAGCAGCACTCGTGTCGTACTTCCTGGAAGGTCTACTGGACCTGCCCGAGGGCATGACACTCCGCAAGTTCCTGGCCGACAAGCTTTGCTGCAACCGCCGTCGCGTCTCGATGAAGCTCGGCACCGAGTCGCTGGCGGGTCAGAAAATCCCGAAGAAAGTAGGTGCCTCCGTGTTTGTTGCCGCTGACCCTCCTCCTAGCGATAAGCAGAGCCACGAAGTTAGGCGTATTCTCGACGAACTCCGTGAGGCAAGCTTCAGTTCCGGGCTATTGAATGGACGCTACCACGACGACGATGAAGACGAGGACGACGAAGGCGGTGATTTATTTTATTCCAGCCAGAGGTCATCCGCGTACGACCGCAAAAAATTCCGTTCGCAATGACTTCAAGCCCAAGCGCGGCAAGCCGACAATCATCCGCACAGGATTCGAATCGCCGGAAGAAGAGGAGTTTGTCAGCTCCATGTTCGAGTATTTTATGGCTGGTGCTCTCGATCTGCCTGAGGGTACGAAACTCGTGCGCTATCTATGCCAGCAACTGGGCTGCACACCGAAGCAGCTGTCTATGAAGTTGGCACCACAGCGCATGGGCGAACGCACGTTTCCGGATAACGTTGGCTCCATCACTTACATGCGCAAGGAGGTCGGAGATGCCTCGTCGGGTAGTTCGGACGACGATGACTTCTCTGATGAGCTTTTCGAAGTCGCGAGCCGCCTAACTGAGCTGCGACTTGCCCATGAAGAGGCACACAAGAAAGCTCCTCCCGCGATATCGACGCCCGTGAAGCGTGAGTGCAAGTCAAGCTCGGCAAGTATGTCCAGCGCAGGTACAGCCAGCGTTGCCAGTAGTACGCCAAGCGCTAGCCCCGTGCGTACCTTCCGTCGGAGCGGCCCATGGTCTCGTGATGAAGAAGTTTTGCCGCAGCACTGATTGACTGCTTCTTCAAAGGAATTTTGGACATTGCTGAGGGGACTACGCTTCGTGCTTTTCTATCGTCGCGGCTGTGCTGTAACCCCATGAGGATCTCAAAGAAGCTCGCCAGCGAATGCATCGCCGAGATTCCGATCCCGAAGAAGCTGGGGAGCTCGACCTACACGCGTCTTCCGGAGACGACCTCGGAGGAGCAGACGGAGGCCGAGGATGCTCTGCAGAGCTTGCAGCACAGGTATCTACCGGACCACTCGAGTTCGAAAAAGGAGACTTTAGTGTCGGGCTTCAAGCGTCCGCGGTCGTCTCGCGGTCCACGGCCGCTTGTCGCTGCTTTTGATATGAACTCGGACGTCACCGAGTCCGACTCGGATGCTTCTGCTCACACACGTGGAAAGAGCCCCGAAAAGCTTCACAAGGTGGTGAAGACGTACTCATCAGCCCAGGAAGCGCACAGGCAACGCTTCCACATGCCCCGTGTGAGCCCGGAGCTGGTACTGTAGTGCCGGTGCCATTGAAGGAGCAGCTGGGCCTTGGTTCGTGATGGTAGACCAAGTTATAAGTCTACACGGGAGTTGTAAGTGTTAAAATGTTCATGCATCCACCATCATTGTCGTTGCCGTCTTGCGCCTCTGCTCGTTGCTCCTCTCACATGTGGCTTTGCGTCTTCGTCCAGTGGCCTAGAAGATTCAGTCTGCAAGCGCAATGCAGCAGGAACCGTACGCAGAACAGGCGGGTAACACTTCTGTGGCTTTCGGCTCTTTCTGTGCCAACTTCATCGAGGGTTTACATGTTGAAGCTGTCGTTATTTGTGGACGATGCGGATTGGAGACTCTATGAAAGGCGCTGTACCCCCACGGTATCGCAACGAGTCCGTCGTCTCCGGTCACCTGGTGTGGCGGGGCCTCGCCGATTGGTTCCCGTACTGCCGCCTCCAGTGGCGCAACGCTCGCGAACACCTGATGGTCTTCCGCCGGGCACTAGTAGAAGTCCACGCCGCCTGGTAGATAATGCTACAGACCTGACAGTAATTCGAGAGCCTGATGTTGAAGACACAGAAGCGGACAACCAGGCCACGAGACCAGCAGACACCGTGCGCGTGGTAGTGCGATGTCGGCCCATGAACACAACGGAGCGTGCTAGAGGCGATCCGTCGCTGGTTCGCTTTCCCCCAAAAGAGTCAACCACACTCCAAGTCGTGTCATCCGGAAACGCGGGAGGTAGCAGCAGCTCTGGGCCAGCCCGTGAGCTCGTACGCAGCTTTCAGTTTGATTTGTGCGCGTCAGAAGTACTGTCACAAGGGCAGTTTTTCCGCGTGTGTGGCGTGATTCCGCTACTTGAGTCAGTGGCGGAGGGATATCTCGCCACTGTGTTTGCCTATGGGCAGACAGGTTCCGGCAAAACATTCAGCATGTCGGGTCTCGACGAGCTCTTAGCAGGAACAGACTCACGAGGAGAGCGGGTGGGGGCGTCTAACAACGCTGTGGAGCTCTCCGAGGGTCTTATCCCACGAGCTCTCAAACACCTCTTTGCACTTTTAGCGCAAGCTCCCATTGATGTAAAGACTGTCGTCCGCGCTTCGTACTGTGAGATCTACAACGAGCAGGTGTTCGACCTACTGAATCCGGGCTCTGGTTCGTTGAACGTGCGCTGGAACGCACGCGCGGGCTTCTACGTGCAAGACCTCCTCGTCGTACGCTGCGACTCGCTCTCCGATGTGTTGGCTGTCGTAGATGAAGGTCATCGAAATCGACATGTGGGGTCGCATAGTATGAATGCCGACTCGAGTCGCAGCCACTCCCTCCTCACGATACACGTGGATCGCACTGAGACGCAAGTCTTGGATAGTGGCCGGAGTAGTGGTGTCACTCGATACGGGAAAATGAGTTTTGTGGATCTCGCTGGTAGTGAGCGGTTGAAAGAAACACGATCCAGCAACGCTGAAGAGACCAGCAACATTAATCGTAGCTTGCTAACGCTCGGCAAAGTCATCTCAGCTTTGGCAGCATCATCGGCCGCGAACAACTCCATCACTACTAGTGCAACTCATTTCGTGCCATATCGTGACAGTAAGTTAACGAAACTGCTGATGGACTCACTGGGAGGGCAGAGCCTGACACTCATGATCGCATGTGTATCGCCGTCCGCTGCTGCACTGGAGGATACCCTCAGCACTTTAAACTATGCTGCGCGGGCGAAAAACATCCGAAACAAACCAACAGTCCAAGTGGATCCAATTGAGTTAGAGCTTAGCAATCTGCGGCAAGAGAATCACGTTCTTCGAACTGAAAACGACGCACTTCGTCTTCGGCTCCAACTGGCCGGCCCAACATCGAGTCAGACGAGTAACCAGCCCCAACGACAGCCAAGCCTGGCGTCCATCCCGTCCAGCTCGCGCTTGTTTCCAATACAACACTCGTCGCCGACCTATCGCGCGACTCGACAGCCCTCGCTCACTTCGCTGTCTCCTTCACGACTTCCAACCTCGCAGCTGACCCAGCTCCAGGGGCTTCAGGATGACAACGAAAAACTGGTGCATCGGGTTGTGAAATCGGAACAGAAGTTGAAGCACCTGGAAGCAGAGAACAAGGCACTCCGACAAGGCCAGAACCGGCATCTGTCCCAAGAGCAGACTTCCGGCAATAGCGGTCCGAGCAACGAGATGAGGCATTTGCAGGAGCAGGTGAAGCAGTTGCAAGAGCGAGAGCAAGAACTCATGCAGGCTTTGGTACGTACTCACTGTGTCTAAGCTACTTACAACCTCGTAGCCAGTCGAACTCTAACAAACTGTTTGTGATTTGTCTTGTAGTCGCGAAGAAGTCGTGGTCGGCGTGAGTGAGAATCCCATAACTTGTACAGCAACTAGAATTTCGTTTGTGTGTCAGCACACCACATTTCAATCGACCACCACGTAAAAGGTCTGATGTATTACCGGAGTTGTAGCGTGCACTATCAAGTTTCTACGCCTCGTTAACTTCGTCGTCTAGTTCCTGACCCTTGCGAAAGAGGAACTCAGCCAAGTAATCTATCGGATCCGCGGGCTGAACCTTGACGACTTCCAGCATCCCTTCGGTCAATGCTGGTAGCACTGTATCCATAAGATACGTGCGCAACGGCTTCGCGCGCGTCTCGAGTAGCTCGGTCTCTTCACGTTGAAGTAGCTCAAGACGGGCTCGTTCTCTAGCTAACTTGGCTTGCTGGGCTGCCTCGTCTTGGGCATCTTGCTCCCGTATGCGCTGTGCAGAACGGAACACAGCTTGACGAGCCTGTTTCTCCGCAGCACGGCGCTGTTCACGCAGTTCTGCACGTGTCGGATGGAAGTTCCGTGGTGCCTGGCCGCCTTGCTCCATGTATCGCTGGATTGGAGCATTGAACGTTGATTCGTCTCGGTAGCCGTGGTCGTCCCTCAGAACCAGTTCCAGCGCCTCCACGCCGTCTGCAGCCTCCGTTTTCACCCCAGTTTTGCCAGTTTTGCCAGTTTTGCCGGCATGGGGCTTCGGCTTCTCGAAGAAAGCTTCCAGAGCTTCAATATTGGCCTCGAACTCGTCGAAACGACGGGTAAACGCGTCCTGCGTGTTCTCCGTGCGTCCAGCTTCAGCCTCCGACAACGATTGCGCCCGTATCTCAAGCAGTGTCCGTGGGGCCTGTAGCACCAGCACTCGGTTGGGTGTTTGTACGTGTCGTCGAGGCTTCAGACGTGCCAGCAACGCTTCAATGTCTACAACTTGGGCTGCTGTTGCTCCTTCAGGGTTCTCGTCTCCTGCTGCTGTTTCGTCCCCGTCCCCTGTATCAACTGGATTGCTTCCTCCATTCTCCCCAGCTTCGCCAACGGCCTCACCTTCCCCGTCAAGGTTTCCGTCACTCGTGAGGTCTTGCGCAAATATTTGTTCTGCTTGAGCTGCCGAGATAGGGAGCCCGTCCAGCACGTAACCTTGGTTGTGGCATGCGGCACTGTGGAGCTTCCAACGGAGCAGCGCTACCAACGCATTCTCTGGGAGTTGAGCGGTATTTTTTCAACCGAACCACGCGGAGCTGGAGCCCATTGCTGAAGTTCGTCACGCAACTTCTGCGTTTCGGTAAGAGTCTCGACTGGATGTTTGCTCGCGTCGGGTGATTCGGTGTCTTCGTTCTGCTGTCCTCCGTCAGTTTGTGGATCCGGAGTCGACTGTTTGATATGTTTGATATCGTGGTCGGGGGCAAAAAGCTCCTTTAAAAGTGTTGCCGGGGACAGGTAAGGCAGATAGTAATCCTTCGCAAGCCGCTGACCGAGCAACGTTTTGCCGGCTCGCGGCGCGCCCAGGACAATCGTGCGCAGCGGTCGAAGATCCATAGCTTGGATAAAATCATCAACGAAGAACGCCAAGCTCCCCAGCAGACCGCGTGAATAGTGACGCCACTCTTCCGGTGCCACCAGCGTATGCATCGCTCCAGCGGAAGTGTCAAATCTCAAGTGTAGCTGAAGTGGCGTCACGAGTGCTTCCTCTTCATCCAGCAGAAGTGCGTCAACTTCAGCAGCAGAGTCGTCTCGGTCGCGCAGGTGTCCCGTGGCAAGCAGTGTACTGACCCCGCGACACACATCACGCAGAGTTGTGTTGCCACTGGCCTTGTCCACTGCAATCAAATACTTCTTCGGAGGTGGGGAAGGAGAAGCTGCAACGCGGAACACTAACAAGGCAAGATCGTAGAGACTAATCATTGGCAGCAGATTGCGACCTTGACTGGTGGGCTGAGCCTGCGCTGTAACGCTGGGCACCAAGAGTGGCCGTTCCGGATGCAGCCAAGCCTCGCGGAAGATCAGCTGGAGCTGTGACTGAGCACCGCCATACACAAGTCCAGCACCTACGATGCACGTTTCGAGCTCCCCGTTCGATGCGCGCTCAAGATCTGCGTCTCGGCGGTCTTAAGCTCAGTATATTTCCGAGCTGGGCGTCGAGACTTGAAGTCGTCCTCAAGGTGGCCTGAGCCAGCACCTGATGCTGCGAATGGTCCGTTCTTGCTCCACGACAGTATCGAAGACACTGCGATGAATCGTTTGACACTTTCTCCGACTTCGTCTCCGTTTGCTTCCTCGTCACCGCTGGTCGCTCCTCGCTTCTCAAAAGCCTTGAGAGTTTCCATGGCCAACTTCGGATCGGAGACCAGTGCGGTGACCACGACGACGTCGGACATTTGGACCAGTCGCCGACACGCTGCCGGGTCACTTTGCAGTGCCACGGGTTCTTTGACAGCTCCTTCGACGTCGCTACTCGAGTGACTCTGAAGTTGACGCTTTAGCGCCGCCATCTCGGATTTTCCACCTCGAGAGGCCGTTCCCACGACTTCAAGACCAGCATCTTGGCAATTTCGAGCCAACTCGGTTGATAACGACGACCCTAAGTCCGTGATGAAGACGCGCATGCTGTGGGCGATTGAACTGGTGGGTGTATGTCGTCTTGGAAAAGTCCCAGTGGCGGCGGTTGCAAGTGCTCCAACCCTTGACGTCTCGCTATTTTTGCTGCGATAGACGCCGTCGATAACTTGTGTATATTCGGAGATTGGTCTTCGAGAATTTCACGTCGTGCGATGTGCATTCGGTTGCCGATATTACCACTGGGTTTCGCGTGCTTAAACTCACAACCGCGGACATGAAAAAGGAACTCGCACCGCTTTCTACGGGACCGAAGAGCATTGCGTCGTCATCGCATCCACTCAAGCGTAATGGTAAGCTCGAACGACTTCGCTGAGGTAATGACTGCAATGCAAAGCTAATCGTGACCATGACTGGTACTAGCGGGTGTACTCGAAGTCAAGATGAAGCATCGGCTGCAGGAAGAGCAGAGAGCTGTGGCGGTGGGTATTTTGTGTCGATCAGGCAAACCGCAGGGAAATTATCACCGCACGAAGAAGCCGCAACGGCTCCCCACGCTGTCGTCAAAATCAGAGCCCGTGCTCAACTTACGTCCGATCACTTTCCAGACTGAGCGAGAACACGTGATGTCGGATCTGCAATTACCATCGCCTACGCGCTCGGTCATTGACCGGCACGTACAAGTCGCCAAACACACTGCAAAGCTTGCGCGTGATGCGCTACCACCAGTGGCAGGAGCGTTCAAAAAGCGCGGAGTTCCGGCATCGATGTTTCCTCAGGCGTATGCAAGGAATGAACTGCCTATTATGATCGAAGGAGGCAAGGGTGGTGGGAAGACCGGTCTTCGATGGACAGCGCCAGTTGAAGACTTAGACTTCGGCAAGTACTTTCCGTTGTTCGTAGACGGCATGCGTGAGAAATCGTTCCCATTCAGCTTCTTGGCTCGTGAAGGAGCCTTTCAACTTGCCGCCTTCGCGCACGGACACCCAAACAAGCTCGTTGATTGTCTGCATCGAGTGATACCAGCACTTCGTACAAATCTGGAGACTCGTGATGTCGGAGCACTGCGCGATGGGATGCTACTACTACAGCAAATAACACAAACGGCGGAGTTGGGCCGTTAATGGTGCCCTACTACCGGCAGCTCCTGCCGATACTGAATCTTTTCAAGAGCAAACGACGCAACCTCGGAGATGAGATAGACTTTCGCCAGCAACGCTCTCAAGACCTGGGGAGGTGATAATTGAGACACTCGAGCTGCTAGAGCGGACGGGAGGCGAAGACGCGTTCGTCAACATCAAGTATATGGTTCCAACGTACGAAAGTGCGCTGAGCTAACAACGCTAGGAACGTAAAGCAAAGCAATGGACAGTATCAGCATGCTTCATAGGTTTACTCACAGTACGAACGTTCATCGGCTCACATATTGTCTTCTACTGGTACTGCTACAAGTTGTGCCTGCAATTTGTCGACTTCTGCTTGGTGGCGCTTGTGGATGCGCCGAATTTCGTCTTCACACTCGCGGACCTTCTCGCGATGCTCTTGCACCTGATCGCGAAGCTTTTCGTTCTCCTCTGCGTGTTGACGCTCTCTCTTTTTCGTGCAGACAGAGGTTCTGCACGCTGCAAGCGCTGCATGTCTTGGTACTGGGCTCGAATCTGTTGTAGCTGCTCGCGCATTTCATTGCCGATCTCGGCACGAATACGAACCTCCATCTGCATTTTTCAGCGTCAGCTTGGGCCAGTTTCTCTCGCAGCTCTTCGTTTGCCAGCTCCAGTTCAGCCTGAACATGCATTACGAGTAAGTGCAACAAACACCACCAATAACACAGCCAGCAGCGGTTACGTACCCAGCGTAGGTTCCTTTCAGCGACATCTCGTTGGGACTCCATCGGTGATGTCGCCACTTCAGTGGTCTGTAGTTTGCCCGAAGATACGCGTGGTCTGTGCCGATGCCTTGCAGACTCACTGGTGCGACGCTCCGTTTTGACACGAGATAATGGTGAAGTCGCAGTCGATTTCGATCCAGCAACGCTTCGATCCACGGGCGGCTTCGACGCGTGGGGTGCTGGTGCCTCCGTCGAGAGGCGCCTTCTCTTCTTCAGTCGGCCATCCAAGTCGTAGAATGTAGCTGCCGAGGCAGCTTTCCTGGGAATGGAGGTGCGTGTGCGCACAAGCTCGCTTGCAACGGCGCTATACTTTAGCGTGCGCAGAGTCTCATCGAACTCGTGGCTTGAGGGGTTCACCGCCACAATCATGACAAGTGGCCCATGATCGTTGCCCACCAGGTTCTCCTGAAAAAGTCGCGCTAGCTTTGACTCTCGGAACGGCACCATCTTCTGCAGATTCAGCGGGTGCTGCTGGTTCCACCGCAGCGTCTCCAGACAGCGCATGAGATTCATCAAGGAACCGTTAATCTTGCTGGCCTCCTGCATTCGCAGCCCCGTGGCGCCACTCTTCGACCCGCGCTCAGATCCCGCCAAGTCCACGATCGACACTTTACTGCACAAGTCTGCTGAAAAGCGCGACACCTGCCGATAGAAATGCAGCGTGAAGACGCAGTGGCTGCGACTCGAGTCTGAGTTGCAGTTGGTCTCAGCCATCTGTTTGTGTCGACGCCCCATTTCCAGCAGCTCCAGCGCTTCCTCCAGCGTCGCAATCGGTTTCTCCACAGCCCCTCGCGCTTGAATCTTCCCGTCGCAGTCCTGAACGCGCAGCGCCCTCCTCTTGCGAAGTGCGGGAGACAGTAGATCGTACACGTTTTCATTGTAAATCTCCAGGTACGTGGCTGTGACGTGCGTCACCGACTGTGCGTCGCTGCTCTCTTTGCGCCGTGGCAGTTCGTCCATCACGTATTGCAGCGCTTGAGGGAGCACCCCGGGCGCGTCCGTCGTGCCACTGATCGTGTACGTTTTGCCCGAGTTGGTGACTCCGTAAGCGAACACGAGGCCGCTCTTGCCGCCGAACGCCGCGTCCAGCACGGGCCTCGTCGTGGCCTCGAACAGCTCCGTCTGCTGCGTCTCCTGGCGGAAGATGCGCGAGAAGTGGAAGCTCGTGGCGGTGCCGGTCGAGCGATAGGCCTGCGACGTCTTGGGCGGCTGCGCGAGCAGCGACACGTCCGACAGCACGCGGAAACTGTCTCTGTCGCTCTTTGACGGCCGCAGTCGAATCACAATTTGCACCTTGTGGGCGGCGTCCTGCTCCCGCTCCGGCTCGTCCATCGCGCTGAAGCTCAGGCGTCGTACGATGTTGCCGGCTTCTTCTTCCGCACTGAGGGGCGGCGGGCGGCAGCCGTTGCGCTCGCGAATGGCTCGGGCCACGTCCTGTCGAGACGGCATCAAATAAACCGCGAGAAAGTGCGCGAAGATAAAATAAAATTCAAAATTCCAAAGTGTGTTTCCCTCGTTGTAATGACACGTCTTATGACGAGGGAGGGAGACATTTTTTGGCTCATCACTCGCCGACCGGAAGATGACGAGACTGCTGCTTGTGCTGGCCGCGACGGCTCTGCTGCTGACGTTCGCGTCCGCCGACCCGCGCGAGGTGGAGAACGCCGAGTACGTTTCTCTGCGCCCGCTTTCTTCGCGACTCGATTCGCTCTGTAGCCTCAGTTCTGACCGTTTTCCCATCGTCCACGCGTCAATTGCAGACTGAAGGAGGAATTCGGCGACGACTTCGACGACGAGCTCGCCATCCCCGCGCTTGGAGAGCTGGAACAACATGTTAAGTTCGAACTGGAGCATCAGCTGGTGGTGGGTGCACCTTTGAGCCGCGCGGAGTCGTGGAGATCGTGGCCAGCGCGTCGTCCCCAAGCCCAAAATCTCCTTCTCGGCGCTGCCCACGCTGAGCGGCGACGACGTGGAGAAGCTCGAGACGCTTCTGCGCCAGGGTCGCTACTACACGGTGCGCGCCAAGTCGGACCCGACGGACCCGGACTCGCCCTACATCATGACGTCGGTGCCCATGTGCATGTTGGCGGCCATGCGTCTGCGCGAGGACTTCGCCTTCCACCTGTCGGACAACGGAAAGCTCGTGGCCATCGAGTACCTCACGCCGTATCTGGCTCAGGAGACGTGTGACGAGTTCCAGACACGCAGCCTCAAGGACGTGCGCTTCGGCCCGTTCGGAACGGTCTTGAAGGCGCAGACTGGTCCTTCGTACGTAGCCGTTTCTGTTTTCTGTTGTGGCGACTGCTGCGGATAGCACTAACGTACTGTGTGGTGGTTGATGCAGCCCTCCCAAGAACATTGTAGTCAAGCGCGACCGCGCTCCTCAGGGTGTCAAGCCTGTCAAGAGCGAGGACGGCAACGACGAGCCGGAAGAGGAGAGTCAATCTTTCCTTCGCAAATATGTACGTGATTGTAAAGCATGCAATCGTTTGTCGTGGTGCGTGCTAATATCGTGCTGCTTATTTTGTGCAGTGGTACATCATCCTGCCCATCGTCGTCATGAGCCTGTTTGGTGGTGATAGTGGTGCCGCACCCGCGGATGGAGCCCCTGCTGCTCCTGCCGCTGGTGGAAGACGACGGTAGAGTGCTGGAACGGGGTCAAGTTCGCGCCACAAGTCATTGTCAATGCATAGTGCAACGTCGTTTCAATGGATCGAGCTGTCGCTCCTTTGATTTGCAGGTAAAAACAAAGTCTAAGCTCCTTCATACGATCAAGCTCGTTTGTTCCTCTTCTTCCCCCTCTCCTTTCTGAGCACAGTTCCTGGTGCTGGCGGCCACTCGTGTTGCGATACCAAACGTCCCCAGAGCGTGTGGTCTCCGGTCGACACCACCACCGCCACAGCGGTGCCTTGTAGCACGTTTGCCGTCATAGGGACGATGTTGCCACACCGCAGTGGGTCCTGCTGGAGATGCGTGGGCGGCGTGTCCGTCGCCACACGTTTCCTGCTGCCTCCCTCTCCTTCCTCCTCGTCTTGGCCGTCGTCGCCCACGAGCGTTGTCTGATCCACGACGCAGTCGTCCGAGCATTCGACAACGCGCAAATCGGCACCCGCCACGTCTCCGGCCTTGAGCTCCACCACGTCTCCGTACACGAGACTCATGGCGTCCATCCGCATGCGTCGCGTAGCTGGTTGCGCCTGTGTTGAGGCCACCCGACGACGCACCGTTGCCTCTCGAGGAAGCGCCTTCTGATACGCCTGCATGGAGGCTGTTCGTAGGAGACAGGGGAGCAGGCAGCAGACCCACGACGGACAGTTGACGGGCGGCGTCACGCGGTTGGCGCCGTACAGTGCGCGGCGCGTCATGGCGTCATCCCGAGAAAGACCGACGGAGGGATCCACGCCCACTTCCGCCACGAAATCCGCAACGTTCGCAGGCCGCTGGTAATCCTGATGCAACAGCAATAAGAGGGGGAGGCGTGAGCAAGGGGTGATTTGGGTAAGAAGAAGCAGCGAACCTCCAGCTTCTTCATCTTCAACGTTATCGTGCCGTAGTTGCTAATATCTGATTTGTTTGAGAAAACGGCTAAAATGGGACATACAAAAGACAGCATATTTCTAAAAACATGCTGCTTCAACGACCAATACAGGGTGTAGTACCAAATGAGACGGCGCAAAACAAAAGAATTCTAGTTAACCATTCGGTACTTTTCAAACTGGGCACACCACCGTCAAGCGGGTGATCTCCTCTATCGAATGAGCCCAACTACAAAAAAATCATTCAGCCGTTTTGGAGAAAGGTCGCTTTAAAAAACTTGTCTTCTCCGAAACAGTTCGACCGATTTTTTTATTATTAGTAGTCTAGGGGTTAAATCTTGCTGCGGTTCGATTGCTCCCACTCTCAGAGCCTAATTTTCAGTCCTCCCTACTTAAATCGTGCCTTTAGTTAAAACAAATCGAATGTATTTTTTTCTGAATTTAGAGATGTTGAGCTACTTCGTTCTGCGCCTAACAAATCGTGCCCACATTCGATTCAAGAACTTGCTTTGCGGGCCCGCTTCCTCGCCGGAGTGGCAGGCTTCTCAGAAGCAGCATCGCCATCACTCCCAGCCTTCGTTTCCCCCTCGACTTCTTGCCCCGCTTCCTTCTGCTCAACCTCCATCGCCTCGGCGATCTGAGACGCTCTTTCTTTCGCGATGGCCTGCTCGTGTTTCTTCTTCGCTGCTCCAGTCTTGCGTTTAGCCGCCCGCGCTTTCTGAATTGCCTTCGCCTTCATCTCATCTTCATCGTTAGGAGGGTCGTACAGCGGGTCGTTGCGGAACTCCTCCGGGACATAGCGTCGAACCTTGTTGTAGATGGTCTAGATCTTCTCAGAATTCGGTAGTGGGTTGGGCAGGGGATGGCGATCGGTGTCAAAGAGCACCCGGACCCGCGCACCGTCCGTCGGAATGCCATCGTACTTCCTACAAAGGTCTTGGACCACTTCGTCTGACTCAGGCCCCTTCTTGCAAGCTACAACCCCTGGCTTTCCTTCAAGCATCGAAGAAATCTGGAACTTCTTAACGTATTTCAACTTCTAGTACGCGCCCCCACAACGTTTCGGTACTCTTTGAAAATATCGTTCTCCTTGGGGCGTGTACAAAAGCAGAAGTCGATGAGGCGTCGTTCACAGCTTTCCCATAATCCAAATGTCGACACGGGCAATATGCTTCCGTACATGCCCAAATCCGCGGTCCACCGCGTTCTTGGTGTGTCCCTTGACGAAAAATTTCAGCTCCACAGCATCCAGATCACCCATATGAGTCAGTGCTAGCAGAATTCTCACCATGAAGCTGTTTTTGTTTTGCCCGCCGCAATGTCCACGTAATAGTCAGCTTCCGATACCCATTAGGCAGCTAGATACGTCTGATGAAATGGTGAAGCAGGGAGTTCACTTCATCAGTCCCTTTGCCAGCGACCGTCTCGTCATACAAGGATTTGTACTGGACCCCTTTGTTGGTGTAGTAAATGCCAAACATGTTCACACTGAGCAGTGAAAGAAATACCACTGGGACGGAGTGCTGCTGACACTTGGCAACGTGAGGTTCTGGCTGTAGTGGATAGTAATCACTGCATGTTCGTCGCTGATTGAAGCTAGATCAGCCTTGTACGCCTCTCTAGAACAGCAAACAAATGAAATTGATGTTAGTATCCTCCATCTAATATACCCAGCAGATCAAAATGAGCATAGTTGCCTTACCTCAAGCTCCGAGCTGCTGCAGTATGATCACCAATAGCTTCCGTCTCCAGTGCCGCAGCTCCGCGCATTCGAGTCCAGTAAATGCTGCAGATGCCACACGTTGCTGCGAGGAGACCTGATTCGAATCTTGGGGCACACCTTCTTCAGGTACTGTCGGAACGTACTTGACCTCGGCTCTCTCACGCACAGAGCAATTTCCTCGACGTAGTTGTGCATTTCTCGGTACAATTGGGTCCAAGTAAAATAGGCTGGAAGCAGCGTGTAATCCGCGTCCGAGTAATGAAGTTTCACCACTCCGTTGACCGTTACTTGGGCCCAATTGTACCGAGAAATGCACAACTACGTCGAGGAAATTGCTCTGTGCGTGAGAGAGCCGAGGCCAAGTACGTTCCGACAGTGCCTGAAGAAGGTGTGCCCCAAGATTCGAATCAGGTCTCCTCGCAGCAACGTGTGTGACATCTGCAGCATTTACTGGACTCGAATGCGCAGTGGAGCTACGGCATTGGAGTTCTTGCTTTCGCACTCGTACAGGCACCGCATCACCCACGTCCTTCGCAAAACTCTTGAACTACTTCAAGTCCACGGTGCTAGCGTTTTGGTTTAGACGGTTCCCGTTCACCTTGACGGAAAATGTTCCGTCCCTGATTCGAGCCCTGTAGCGAGTGATTGTAGGTGTCGACACTCTGTTGCACGAAGACCAAGCTGCGCGACACACATGTCCAACCAGTGGTTGGTAGAAGCTGAATTGCTGCCGCAAACCATAGCCACGGTGACGTGCGATAGTATCTGTCTCCATCAAAAGCGCCAATGATGTCATAATGCTCTGCTTCCTCTCCCCGTTGTCATCTGATATAGCGAACACAGGAACTGCTCCAACTCCATGGCTTTGCCCTCCAAACACTTCCTCTCACAAGGATCGTCATGAATCAGCCGCGTCACCTCCTCCCGAAGATCGTCGCTAATCAAAGGTCCTTGTATCCTCATCTGAAACTTCGCTGCCGGCCTCGTCGCTCGGTGCCATCAGCTCTGCTCCACTCAATTGCGCGGCTTCGGAGTCGTCCTTGGAGTCTGGGGTGAACTCGCTGTCAGCACTGGCATCACCGCTTTCTTCACCGGACGACGTGCCGTCGTGTAGGCCCGTGGCCGCGTCGGCGTAAGCTGCCAGTAGCTTCATTGCTCTCTGTCGATACACCGATGCCACATTTAGAGATTTGAGAAAACCTCCCTCCTGAGAAATTCACTGATGTCCGAAAAAGTCAGACGATTTTCTCGAAAACACTAAAATGTTGACTAGCATCCTTTTGTTCTGCGCCGTCTCAAATGGTATGTTCATTGACTCTGTACAGAAGACTATACAGTACGCTACACAAACTTGTACGGTATCCGATGGTTCACCTTTCCTGACGTGGCTGCAATGACGTTAGCTTTAGACGATCGTCCTCATTGTTCCTCCTCCGGTTCGTCACCCATCTGTACATCTGGATGGCTCGGTTCGCCTCCGGGAGTTGCCTCCTCCACCTCTCTCGACTCCGTCGTCTGGTCTTCGGCATCCTCCATGTCGAAGTCGGGCTGTGCTCCGTCCGGAAGCAGTTCACTCTCTACTTCAGTAGTTCTCTCGTCACTTGGTCCAGTAGGGCCCCGTGAGTCTTGTGGTCCTCCCATTCCGCCGGTAACCTGGGGATGTCGTCCTGCACATCCGCTTTCTTCTTCTCGCTTCCTGCCACTGCGCTTGGCGCTTGAGTAGTTTTCTGCGACCTATCCGTGGACGGCCCGTTGTCCGCATCCTTGGTCATGGCCCCAATCATGATCAGCATCGCCTCCAATGAGTCGGGATAGTCCCGCGGTAGGTAATCACCTTGCCCATGTCCGAGCGCGGTAGGCAATGTCCCGTCAACGTTCCAGGTGTGACTTCGCTTCGCACTCTCTGCTCCGTTGTGGGTGTCTCGACACATCCTAGCCGTATGGAGAGGTGATAGGCATTGCCCACACGGTCTGCTGAGATGCACCGTGTGGTGCCAGACCGAGACCTCCGCCTCCCCAATCTTGATCAGCGCCAGATTCTTTATCTTTTGGGGCAACCAGCAGCTTTGACCTTGACCGTCCACCGCTTGTCGTTCAAGCCAGATCCATCCGTTTCCGGATGTAACATCTCCTGAACCGCGAGATCCAGTTTCTTTGCTAGTAGCCAGTGCATGTCCTCGGACGTCACCTTTCCTCTCTTCGCCTCCACTGTGAACACATAATGGTCCAACTCCACAAGTTCGTGGGTCTCCTTCGCGGCCTCCTTCTGGCTGGCATAGTCGATGAGCGGCAAAAGTTTTGTAGCCATTGGTAGGCGCCAGTTCACCCATTGTAAGGCTGAACTTTTGCCCTTGAAGGTGACGTGTCTCCGTGTCCAGATAAATCCTCGAGATAGCGTCCTTGAAATCTAAGACGTCTTGTTTGAGCTGAGGGGCTGCATGTAGATTGTGGCTAACAAAGCGTGTCTGGAGAGGTTGTCCCCTAAACGTTGTCCTGGTGCCAGCCCCGCGTAAAGCGGATACTCGATTCCTAGTAGGAAGTCCGTGAATTTGGCAAGCTCACCCACACTCATCGACTGCACCAGGAAGTGTGGAGGGTAAGGTACCTCAATCTCTTGTCGCACTATCATCTGAAGTGCCGCTTCTCATCCTCCGTTCTTGGCCGAAGCTTCGTGAGGGTCGTAGCAGGCTTCAAACAGAGTTCTCGCAGTCGCTGCTGCGTCTCCGTCAATTCGCTTTTACCCCGGCGGCTGAGTCCGGCGGTGACCGCCCGAGATAGGAAGGCTTGACGCTTGCCCTAGATGACTCCTGAGCCTTGCCGACCAATGGATCGAAGTGAAGTACGCGCAATCTGTTCTCAAATTCCAGCAGGGAAGTCGTTGAATCGTAATCCAATCTTTCATCAATTCCACCAATCGTTTGGCGTGCACCTCGTTGTTTGGGTTCCAGTGGCTCTCAATCTACGCGTAGCGCTTCTTCATCTCGGCCGGTAACTCATCGTTCCACTCCGTGCGCAATTCTTCGTCACCTTCCCAGTCTCGCTGGAGCTTAGGCAGGCCAGCCAGGTACGCCTGAAAGCGAGTCTCCTTGCCCAACTGGGCCATTCGCTTTACCAACTGGAGTATGTACTCGGGTTGCGCCTCGTTGGTGATGTAGGTTCGGAGTTGAGCAAAAGCTCCTTCCTTTTCTCCGGAGCTACTCTTGAGACTCCCATTTCCTCCACTCGTTGCTCTGGCCGGAGCTTTGATAACATTCTGCCACTTCCTTGGTGATCTGCTTCTTCCGCCCATGGCCTGTCCACTCGAGTTTCCTCGTAGGTCCCTCTTCGTGTCCGCGTTGCCCTTGGCCTGCTCGGCCGACCGCCCTTCTCCGCTCGGCTTCTCGTCCTTCACTGTGCAGTTAGTCGGCGCACTGGGCTTGGCATACGCAGCATCCTTGGACACCATGCTCGTTCTCGCTCCTCTTCTTGCTGCTCCTGGTCCTCGTCAGTTCTTCCAGATCTTGCGACCTTTCACCAAGTTGACTTGTTTTGAGTATGCCGGGGTTTCACTTTGGGCCTCCCAGGTACCCACCCCAGTTGTTTCACTGCGTCTTCTCGCGTTCCTTCTCTGACGAAGAGTCGTGCTTGCTCGCCAGCAAGTTTGGAAGTGGTCCCTTACTCCTCCGAGCGCAGCTGACGATACGCTTTCTGGGAAGTCGCATCACCCGCATCGGCCTTCGCCCCAGCGTTCGCATTCGCTGAAGCACTCGCCGACGCACCACCATCCATCTTATTTGACGTGCCGAGGCGGTGCCGCCGCCGTTCGTGACAGTCACAGTCTTGCTCGAATAGTCATCACCGCCGCCAACGCCGACGTCGACATCGTGAATTCCTACAGCAGGTGCGCCAACACCAACACCAACAACGACACCGTCGACACCCACGATGCCTGGGGCCCCCACACCGGCACTAGCAACACCGGGGACACCAACGCCGACTCCCACGCCGCGGCGCCTGGCCGACAGGGCTCCCAGTAGACCGAAGGTTTCGGCGACCTGCTTCTCGGCGCGAGCACCGCTGGAGAGGGCCGCGACGGCGATGCAGAGGGCGAAGATCTTAGTGTTGTTGAACATGGCTGGAATAGTTCTGGGTTTTGTTGTTGTAGGGGTCAATTTGGACCGACGAACCGAGGAGTGGGGTCGGCTGGAGTGAATGAATTTGGAAATGAGGAGTGAGTTGTAAGACACTGGTGCGGCTGGTAGCACAGTCGCTGTTCGTAGATAATTATGGACATCATGATGAACGATGATGTTTACCAGGTCTTCTTAGAATAAGTTTTCTAACCAAGCAGATCCGTTGTTTTCACTGCTGTAGGCCCTAGTCATCACAAATTGCGAACAGATGGCATGCAGGAATACCGGTCTGAGATGCTGCTTCTTCAGCATGTACACTATCCGATAGGACCACGATTGCGACAAGTAGCGCGAAAATCTTGTTGCTGCAAAACATTGCTGGGTTGGAGCTTGGTCCTTGGAGGAAATGGCTGGTTGCTTGCAAGTTTAGAAAACTTGACCGGTGGTCTACAAATTGGACAGTGATTCACTTCAACTTGGCCCATACAAACGTTAGTACAATCGAAAAGGATAAGAACCAGGCGGTTGTTCGAGCTTTTTCACGGTCGCCCATTCAGTGCCTCATAACGATACTTGGCAATAATTTTAAGATGCGGAGCTCCATTTGTTCATGCATTCTTGTTGCTGCGTGCCGTGACGTTGATCACTCTTGATGAAGAGAAGACTGTGAGACTGAGCGTGTATTTCTCCATACGCCCGTTTACGGTCGGTCACATCCGATGCCCACCAGCCCAACATCGTCTTACCTACATGCAAAGACTGCAACAATCAATTGGTGTGATTTGAGAGCTTGTGGCGCTATGTGAGCGAGTAAGCAGCCCGAATTGGCATTCGGACAACGTTGCGAAATAATTGAACCTTTGAAATCGTGCCCGCTGGTTGAAGACTTACTCAAATGTTGGCGATACACTTCGGTTTCCTCCGCGGTAATCTCTGAGCAAGCTACCAACTACAAATCTGCATTGTAGGATAGAACCATGCTTCGCTTGCCCGTATATTTGCGAAGTAGGCACCAAGTAGAAAAGCTTGGCATACGATGTCGCTGATTCTTATCTACTCGATTGTACTAACGTTTCTATGGACCAAGCTGAAGTGACCCACATTTTGTAGACCACCAGTCAAGTAATCCTGCATGCCTTCTGTTCTGGCTGCAAGTTGTGATGACCAGGGCCTACATCAGTGAAAGCAACGGATCTGCTTGGTTAGACTAAAAATACATTGTAAACATCATCGTTCATCATGATGTCCATAATTATCTACGAACAGCGACTGTGCTACCAGCCGCACCAGTGTCTTACAACTCACTCCTCATTTCCAAATTCATTCACTCCAGCCGACCCCACTCCTCGGTTCGTCGGTCCAAATTGACCCCTACAACAACAAAACCCAAAACTATTCCAGCCATGTTCAACAACACTAAGATCTTCGCCCTCTGCATCGCCGTCGCGGCCCTCTCCAGCGGTGCTCGCGCCGAGAAGCAGGTCGCCGAAACCTTCGGTCTACTGGGAGCCCTGTCGGCCAGGCGCCGCGGCGTGGGAGTCGGCGTTGGTGTCCCCGGTGTTGCTAGTGCCGGTGTGGGGGCCCCAGGCATCGTGGGTGTCGACGGTGTCGTTGTTGGTGTTGGTGTTGGCGCACCTGCTGTAGGAATTCACGATGTCGACGTCGGCGTTGGCGGCGGTGATGACTATTCGAGCAAGACTGTGACTGTCACGAACGGCGGCGGCACCGCCTCGGCACGTCAAATAAGATGGATGGTGGTGCGTCGGCGAGTGCTTCAGCGAATGCGAACGCTGGGGCGAAGGCCGATGCGGGTGATGCGACTTCCCAGAAAGCGTATCGTCAGCTGCGCTCGGAGGAGTAAGGGACCACTTCCAAACTTGCTGGCGAGCAAGCACGACTCTTCGTCAGAGAAGGAACGCGAGAAGACGCAGTGAAACAACTGGGGTGGGTACCTGGGAGGCCCAAAGTGAAACCCCGGCATACTCAAAACAAGTCAACTTGGTGAAAGGTCGCAAGATCTGGAAGAACTGACGAGGACCAGGAGCAGCAAGAAGAGGAGCGAGAACGAGCATGGTGTCCAAGGATGCTGCGTATGCCAAGCCCAGTGCGCCGACTAACTGCACAGTGAAGGACGAGAAGCCGAGCGGAGAAGGGCGGTCGGCCGAGCAGGCCAAGGGCAACGCGGACACGAAGAGGGACCTACGAGGAAACTCGAGTGGACAGGCCATGGGCGGAAGAAGCAGATCACCAAGGAAGTGGCAGAATGTTATCAAAGCTCCGGCCAGAGCAACGAGTGGAGGAAATGGGAGTCTCAAGAGTAGCTCCGGAGAAAAGGAAGGAGCTTTTGCTCAACTCCGAACCTACATCACCAACGAGGCGCAACCCGAGTACATACTCCAGTTGGTAAAGCGAATGGCCCAGTTGGGCAAGGAGACTCGCTTTCAGGCGTACCTGGCTGGCCTGCCTAAGCTCCAGCGAGACTGGGAAGGTGACGAAGAATTGCGCACGGAGTGGAACGATGAGTTACCGGCCGAGATGAAGAAGCGCTACGCGTAGATTGAGAGCCACTGGAACCCAAACAACGAGGTGCACGCCAAACGATTGGTGGAATTGATGAAAGATTGGATTACGATTCAACGACTTCCCTGCTGGAATTTGAGAACAGATTGCGCGTACTTCACTTCGATCCATTGGTCGGCAAGGCTCAGGAGTCATCTAGGGCAAGCGTCAAGCCTTCCTATCTCGGGGCGGTCACCGCCGGACTCAGCCGCCGGGGTAAAAGCGAATTGACGGAGACGCAGCAGCGACTGCGAGAACTCTGTTTGAAGCCTGCTACGACCCTCACGAAGCTTCGGCCAAGAACGGAGGATGAGAAGCGGCACTTCAGATGATAGTGCGACAAGAGATTGAGGTACCTTACCCTCCACACTTCCTGGTGCAGTCGATGAGTGTGGGTGAGCTTGCCAAATTCACGGACTTCCTACTAGGAATCGAGTATCCGCTTTACGCGGGGCTGGCACCAGGACAACGTTTAGGGACAACCTCTCCAGACACGCTTTGTTAGCCACAATCTACATGCAGCCCCTCAGCTCAAACAAGACGTCTTAGATTTCAAGGACGCTATCTCGAGGATTTATCTGGACACGGAGACACGTCACCTTCAAGGGCAAAAGTTCAGCCTTACAATGGGTGAACTGGCGCCTACCAATGGCTACAAAACTTTTGCCGCTCATCGACTATGCCAGCCAGAAGGAGGCCGCGAAGGAGACCCACGAACTTGTGGAGTTGGACCATTATGTGTTCACAGTGGAGGCGAAGAGAGGAAAGGTGACGTCCGAGGACATGCACTGGCTACTAGCAAAGAAACTGGATCTCGCGGTTCAGGAGATGTTACATCCGGAAACGGATGGATCTGGCTTGAACGACAAGCGGTGGACGGTCAAGGTCAAAGCTGCTGGTTGCCCCAAAAGATAAAGAATCTGGCGCTGATCAAGATTGGGGAGGCGGAGGTCTCGGTCTGGCACCACACGGTGCATCTCAGCAGACCGTGTGGGCAATGCCTATCACCTCTCCATACGGCTAGGATGTGTCGAGACACCCACAACGGAGCAGAGAGTGCGAAGCGAAGTCACACCTGGAACGTTGACGGGACATTGCCTACCGCGCTCGGACATGGGCAAGGTGATTACCTACCGCGGGACTATCCCGACTCATTGGAGGCGATGCTGATCATGATTGGGGCCATGACCAAGGATGCGGACAACGGGCCGTCCACGGATAGGTCGCAGAAAACTACTCAAGCGCCAAGCGCAGTGGCAGGAAGCGAGAAGAAGAAAGCGGATGTGCAGGACGACATCCCCAGGTTACCGGCGGAATGGGAGGACCACAAGACTCACGGGGGCCCTACTGGACCAAGTGACGAGAGAACTACTGAAGTAGAGAGTGAACTGCTTCCGGACGGAGCACAGCCCGACTTCGACATGGAGGATGCCGAAGACCAGACGACGGAGTCGAGAGAGGTGGAGGAGGCAACTCCCGGAGGCGAACCGAGCCATCCAGATGTACAGATGGGTGACGAACCGGAGGAGGAACAATGAGGACGATCGTCTAAAGCTAACGTCATTGCAGCCACGGCAGGAAAGGTGAACCACCGCGCCAAGGTGGACCCGGCCCATGAACGGGTTTCCTCATCGCCGAAGCGACGAGCACCAGAAGAATGAGAGACAGCCGACGGAGACGCGGTGAAGGAAAGTCAGGAACTTGATGCAACGAGCGGGAATGTAACCACGAGCAGTACGGGGCGCTCTCAATCGCCAAACAAGAAGTTGAAGACTGGAGAGGGTAAGAAAGGCAAGGCTGCAGCACAGAAATTCATGCATCGATTTCTAGTGCCTCGCCCGGAGACCGCAACGACACCGGAAGGTGGAAGCACTCCACAGCCCGCAGGAGATGCACCAGCTCCGACGGGTTCCGGTCAAAGACAATGCGGCGGTAGCGCAAGGAAAGGGGCTGTCCATCAACGATCACTTGGAGCGAGAGGCCACAAGGGTGGCTGCAAACACTGAAAGGGGCGGGCACATCGGAGAAAAGGAGTCGACACCGATAGTAATCAAACTGGAGCTCGCTGGACATGCGACGGATCATTCAGAGGCGACGGCCGTGAGGGTTCCAGATGAACTGGAGCAGCCAGAGACTGCGCGTGTGAATGGTGATTAACTCGAAGGAAAAGGTGACCGTGAAGACGGCGACAGTTGGGAGACATACCCAATAGACAATAAACAACTTTTTCGCAAGAGTTGACGAAGACGTGCATCAACGAATCGATAGGGCAGCGTACAAGTGGCAAGAGAGACTAATGAGGAGGAGCAGGAAACTGCAGAGGACGCAACACTCGGTGGGGTCGCCAAGCCAACACCGGCAAGACCGAACGGGCGGAATCACTACACTTAATGTGAGGGTCTGGCCAATCAGATCGAGCACCTGAGCTCGAAAATTCAGGGAATCAAAGAGCTGCACGAACGTGGGCAGCGTGGCGTAGTATTTCTACAAGAAACTCATCTACATCAAGGTGAACACAAGCTTGCCATGGCGCAACACACCGCCATTTGGGGGTTCAAGCACGGAGAGGCGGACAAGTTTTCCTTCTGGAGCTCGGGGAAGGAGCGGAGGGAGGTGTGGCCCTACGGAGCGGTGACGCATTTTAAGAAGTGGAGCCAACACCTTTGGAATGAACATCTAATGATGGTGACGGGAGAAGTGGGGGGGTCAAACCTTCCTTTTTGTGAATGTGCCATCGAATGACGTGGTCCGCATTTTATTTCTGAAGGAAGTGCAACGGATACATTTTCCTCCGGAGTTGACAATGATCTGTGGTGGGGACTTTAATTGTGTCCTCAATCGGGCCTTAGACAGAAAAGAAGGAGGGCCCCGAGAGCACATCGGAGCTTCAGCGCTCGCACGATTCGTGGAGACCCACGGGTTGGTGGATGCTGTTTTTTCAACGTATCTGACTCCAAGGGGGAAAGGGCCGTTCGGGAATTCATGCTCAAGCAGCACACGCATCGCCACACAGCTGAGAGTGGCTACGTTGGCACATCAAGACTTGATAGGTTCTACATCGGCGCTGCTGCGCGAAAATTAGTACGGGGAACCGTCACGGAGGAACCCCTGTGCTCGTCGGACCATCGTATGGTACTGCACCAGAGTGGCGGCCCGTTACGTGCTCACGGAGCCGACGCTAGTATTGGGGTTGGAAACCCGCGTCCGTGGATACGTACACGGATATGCGGTACTGTGTACACGGGGAAGCGATACCGTGTACACGGGTATGTGATAACGGCCCACGGAGCCGACGGGGTTGGAAACCCGCGTCCGTGGACACGTACAGTGCGGATGACAGGTACCATCCGTCATACCGATGACAAGTACCATCCGTCATACCGATGACAGGTACCATCCGTCATACTGATGACAAGTACCATCCGTCATACTGATGACAAGTACCATCCGTCATACTGACAAGTACCATCCGTCATGTAGATGACTGGTACCGATGGTCATGCGGATGACAGGTATGCGGATACACAGTATGGTGTACATGCATGGATATGCGTAAGTGTACACGTACACGGATACACGATAGTGTATGGGATGTTGCTCTTCGAGCGTACGCTGACGGTTAAGGATGCAATCCTCTTGTCGTTCAGCTCGTACATGACGTACACTTGAACATAGTCAGCAGGGCTGACGTGGTCGACGACGGTATCGCTAATAGCGAAGAAGCACATGCCGTGAGGCCGATGGCCGTATATGCACTTGGTGCTGTGGACTTCGGTCGAGAGACTGGTATCAGTCTGCGGTCAAAGGACCAGAAAGTGTTGTTGAGCATACACTGAGGTCGTTGACCAGCTCTTGAAGAACTCGGAAGTTCTCGAGCAAGGCGTTGACTGCTCACACACGTCTGTTAGACGACACCTCAAGTGAGGCAATGTGACGAGTGTGGACACTTGGTGTCCTCAGTCTGGTGGGGAGAGTGTAACGGGGTTACGCAAAGAGTTACGATTATGTAGGTCACCCTATATGGTGTGACCACACTCTCCCTAAAACAGTACTCAGTACGTGAAAGTTAACAAGATATCAGTAGGTGGCTTCACAGCCAATATGTATGCATTAAACTAGGCTGTACTATGTTAGATAGTGAGACCTATAGATTTACACCAGGGCGGCACTGCCGCCGATAGCAATAATACATTCAGTTCACCTTTAACCTTAAGAGTTTCATTGTCTTGTAAAGACTGTTACTTGAGCCTGCACGCTACTGTCGTACGCTCGTCCATGTTCTTTGTATAAGAACGCCAAGGTAAACTACCTGCTTAAGAGACTCGCTGAGTCCGACTAAGTCTTCCTCTACGCTACCGTCTACGGCAGTCCCGCTGCACAGTAGCTCCTCTCGTATATCCGTTTCCTCTAATTCCCTTTGCCCCTTGCTCCTTCCTGCGATCATCTTCTTGATCCAGCCCGTAGCTGCCCTCTCAGGTTCCCCAAAAGAAGCGCGCCATACAAAATTAGTTCCTAATGCACTGATCCGCTGTGTCTACTAGTTTCTCGGTTGGCCAAGAGTGACGTGCCACATAAAGTAGCTTCGGAATAATGATTGCCGCCGCAATTGCAGCTCTCTGTATGACCGTGTTAGTTTTGGCTGATGCCAGAACCAATCTGATGTACAGTGCACCGAAAGCCTTTTGCCAGGCTTCCTCCGTCGTATCCGCCACACCCGCGATGTGACTCAAATATCGCGCGCTTCGCACGAGCTCAACTTGTTGCTCCGTCTCATCTTCCTCCGTATCTACCTCTGCATCCTCATTGCCCAGAGCAATCCCCGCCGACTTGGCAACATTGAGTTTTAGGCCCGACACCGCCGAAAACCTCGCTACCGCCCTGATTGCAGCTTCCTGCATTCGCCGATTTGCGATGTCAATCGCGCTGTCATCCGCATATCCACCTACAAGTAGGTGGATCACCTTGCCCCCGACACCCAACTTGATGCCCTCCAATCCCTGCGCTTCCTCAATCTCATCATACAAAAGGTCTACTGCGAGAATGAAGAGCAGGGGTGCCAAAGGCACCCTTGCCTGATGCCACGCGAGACTTTGACCTTTTCAGAGAGACGGCCATTTGCCATGAATTGGACAGTAGTGCCGTCATGTATGGCCCGAATGATTCTGCAGAATTTTGGTGGTAGGCCTTTGTCTTCTAGGACAGCTAGAAGAAAGCTACGATCTAATGAGTGGTAAGCCTTCGCGAAGTCCAGGAGTAGAACCTGGGCTTCCGTCAACTTTTCGCCTTTTCGGCAAGCTTCCTTAGCTGCCTCAAAAGATCAATCGCTTCGTGGATTGTTCGACCGGATATGAACCCAAATTGAGTGCCATGCACTAAGTTCACAATGGGTTATCGTAGTCTCCAAGCGAGAATCCTGGTGAACAGCTTGTAGTCCCCATTCAGTAAGGCAATGGGGCGATATTGCAGTAGGTTGCTGCGATCGCCACCTTTGCTGATGGGGAAGATATACGTATCTACGAAGCTCGACGGAGTCAGGCCCTCCGATAGGCGGTCGTTGAGCAACCTAGTCAAGATTGGCACCAAAGCCTTAATGTGGTCGGTATACCACTCGTTGCTCAGGTCGTCAGGACCACACGCTTTTCCGGGCTTACTCCTTTTAATTGCCGCATCTACTTCGGTCTCTGTAAATTCTTTGTCAATATCTGACAGATCACCTTTCTTCCATTTCTTGCTGTATTTCCCAATATAGACCTCAATCGATGCCCTCTCCGCACTTTCGCTATTGAAGATTTCGGTCCACGTATCAGCAAGTATATTTGGTTTGTCATGAGGTGCCCGCTGTAGGTTTCCTGGTCGTATGACAGTGTTGTCACCAAATTTGGTGCATACCCGATTAAAGAATTGTTTGGTTGACTTTTTGTTTCACCAGTCATTTCGCGCGAGAAGGGCCCTTTCTTTGATTCCATTCTCTTGTTCTGCAGGGTCTGCAGCGCATTCTCAACCGCAACTCTTTCAGCCTTACTAGAGGCCTCTCCATAGTCCATCTTACTTAGTTTCTACTTCAAACGTAAAATTCGTTGTCGGTATCCCCGAGTCATGCGCTGAAGCGCTTGTCGTTTGAATGAGAGCATGTTCTTCCAAACCTCGCACCAATCATCCCATAACTTCGCCGTACTGTTCGGAGCCGTACCTCCTAGCTTGGTCTCTAGCTCTATGATCTTTGCATTGATCATGCTGTGCATCGCTGATGCCACTTACACAGGCGGTGAGTACAGCTTCGGTCTCCGTTTGAGACGAATTGCTCCTGCAGGTGAGTGCATCTCTGTGACAGCCAACTAGTTGACATAATCGATGTCCCCGGTGTTAGCTCTAAGAGCCATCTTCTCAGAAGTTGACCTGCACAGGCTGCGCGGCGAGAAACCAATTCTCAAAGCGAAGTGTCGACTGGTGCTTCGCTGAGGTCATTCGACGTATCTCCATCATGCTCCCTAGAGCTCTGCTACCCTCCACATCCGTGGACTCATGGCTGCAGCAGCCCAGGATCAGCGCTTGAGCTCAGCGACTGACCCGTATGCTCCCAGCCTATTGGCGGGAAGCACGGAGCGATCGACGACGCGGTCGCGAGCTCGCGGAGCGCATCAGATCACTCTGATTAAACGCGTACACGACGTCAGGGCAATCGTGCCGGAGCGGGCCCTCGAACTCCCACGAGTTCTTGGAGTGAGGGTATCCACGCCACTTCACCAGATACTGGGTATGACCCTGGCGACTCCGTCGCTTCAGTGTCTCTTCCACGTGGAAGTGGAGCTCCCTGTGCTCAGCGAGCAGCGCCGGCGGTGCACGCGTCACAGGAGCAGGCTGATGAGCCGTTAGAGGACGATGTACCGCTGTGGCGCTCGAAGTTTGATGGCTTTGCAAGCTGACTCGACTGGGTTGAGAAACCGTAGTCGTGTGCTCAGCGGCTGGCCGCTCTTGAGCGAGGTCATGTCGCGACCGTGGAGAAGCTTGACAAGCTCGTGGAGTCGGTGGCTCGGATGCAGGGGCAGATTGACGGTCTGTTTCGTCTTCTGCCCGCCGCTGTGGCTCCGCCACCTGCGGCGCGAGCTCCTCCGAACTAACCTGCGACGCGTCCCGGTACGGCTTGAGCAAGCCCACGTAAAACACGGGATGCGTTCGCATCCTCTTGGGGAGGTTTAGCGTATATGCCAGGCCCTTCTTGGCCATTACCTTGAAAGGTCCCACAAAGCGCGGACGCAGCTTGGTCTTGAAGACCGCGGTCACTGCATGCGTAGGGAGGTTTTTGGCATTTAATAAAACCAGGTCTCCGAACTCAAAGCTTTGCTCATTTCCTCTGCCCTTGGCACCTGCATACTCCTTCTGTTTGTCTTGGCTCTCAGCCATTGCGTCACGCACATGTCGAAGGACATTCAGACGCGTTGATAGAAAATCATCAACCTGTTTCTTAACAGTATTAGGGCTGACTTCAGCAAGTCGCTCATCGAGATCGCCTCCCCACCAAGCCCAGAACCACGTAGTGGTAGCGTCAACGGGACGCGTGGGTGAGAGAGGCCGTTCACGTAGAACGGCGTGTAGCCTGTAGAGGCATGCACAGCATTATTCAATGCGAACTCAACGAGTGGGAGCATGGTGCTCCAAAGCTTTGGCTTCTCAGCACAAGTGCTCCGGAGGATATCCTCCACAACGCGATTCGCGCGTTCGGTTTGACCGTCGGTCTGCGGATGATCCGCCGTGGACATGTCCAACTTGGTGCCCAGCACGGTGAATACGGACGACCAAAAATGGCCCGTGAAACGGGGTCTCTGTCAGAGACGATCGATGCAGGTAAGCCATGCTGGCGAAATACCCTATCGATAAACAGCTTCGCTGTACCTTCGCCATCGATGATGTCCGGCACAGCTGCAAGATGTACCATCTTACTCAATCGGTCTACAAAGACCACGATGCCTGTGTTCCCATTCTGGTCTTTAGGAAGACCGAACACAAAGTCCAAACTCATGGACTCCCAACACCGAGAGTACAGGCAAACTTGCCAGCGGCGCAGCCGCATGCGGTGAAGGCTTTAGCCTTTGACACGTCTCACACGTGCGCACGTAAGTGCTTGTCCACTTGTAAAGCTTGGGCCACCAGTACGTCAGGCTCACCGAGCCGTAGGTCTTCTCACGACCGAGGTGGCCACTAAGCGGTGTATCATGCGCCTCATAGAGGATTCGAAACTTGAGATCCTCATCGTGAGGGACTATGACACGGGAGTGTCCTCAACATCCGTGCTGTAGTACAGCAGGCCATCATCGATGGAGTAGCGATGTAACCTCGCGCACGCGCGCCGACAACTTAATGTCCGAGTCTCCAAACTCCTTGCTCCCAAGAGCACGTAGCAAATCTACACACGTATCATCACGCGCATAAGCAGCGCGGATTAGCGTCGTCACAGACGAAGTCACCGTTCGTGACATGAGCAAGCTCATAGTCTGGGCGACGCGATAACGCGTCCGCCAGATCGTTCTGCCTGGCAGGCTTGTACTTCACCTCGAAGTTGTACTCCGCGAAGAAGGACAGCCACCTGGTCATCCTTTGCGAGAGATGAGGTGATTGAATCGCAGTGCGTAGCGACGCATGGTCTGTAAAGACCACAAACGGTTTAGAACCGAGCAGGTGCACCCTGAACTTGACAAGGGCATACTTCATTGCAAGTAGCTCCTTGTCATGAACTGGATAATTCTTCTCTGCAGCTTTAAGCTGGCGAGACTCAAACGCAATCACGCGTTCGTGCCCATCGGCATCAGCTTGTAAAAGCGCACTGCCAATGGCAAAGTCGGATGCGTCACAGACGACGCTGAACGGACGTTCAGGGTCTGGCAACGCCAGGATCGGTGCATGAAGGAGACTCTCCGTGAACGCCTCAAATGCATCTTGATGCTCGGTGTCCCAACACCAGTCCGCATCCTTCTTAAGGAGACTGGACAATGGCCGAGCCATCTCAGCATAGTTCTTGCTGTACTTATGCAAGTAGTTGGCCAGGCCAAGCCACTTCCGCAAATCCTTTTGGTTGCAAGGAAGCGGCCAGTCCACGATGGACTTGACCTTGGCGGGATCCGTACGAAGGCCACGCTTTCCAATAAAGCATCCCAAGAAGGGAATATCTTCAGCACCGAAGATACACTTAGACGCATTAGCGTAAAGTTTGTTAGTGCGCATGCACTCGAGCACCGCTCGTAGGTGGTCGATGTGGTTCTCCACGTCCGACTTCCCGTGCTCCGCACGACTATGGACAAAGATGTCATCAAATACGTTTGTGCAAACGCTCAAAGAGGCCTGAATAGTTGCGTCACAAGACGATTGAACGTCGCAGGCGCGTTCGACAGCCCTTGGGGCATCACGAGCAACTCCCAGAGCATACCGCTCGGAGTGCTCACCGCTGTCAGCGGGATGTCGCTCGTACGCATGAGCAATTGATAATAACCATCGACTAAGTCGAGTGCACTGTACATTGCACTGCCAACCATGTTGTTCTGCAGAACATCCTTTCTAGGAATCGGCGTCTGCGCCGGGATAGTGGCCGCGTTGAGCTTATTAAAAGCGTGAACGATACGCCACTTCCCATTTGGCGTTCTGACACAGAATGTCGGCGTGGAATGTGGAGACTTGCTCACTCGCACCATTCCGGCCGCGTGCTTAGCACTGAAGAAGGCGTCAATGACGTCGCACTGCTCCCTTGGCAAGGGCCACTGTCGTGTAACGCATTATTTGGTTCCAGGAACCAGGTCAATCTCATGACGCACGCCTCGATCAGGAGGTAGAGTTGACGGAGGGTCATTAGAGACCACGTCTTGGAAGTCCTTCACCAAAGGATAGAAGGGATCCGAGGGATTCTTCAGGATCGCGGATCCACTACGATCACTTAAGATCTTCTTGGTGTCCTCAAGGACTGCTTCATCCATAAGCGATGAAGAGTTCAACTCTTCTTCTTCGGGTCGTATCATGACCACTTCGGCTAACTCGCCCGCCTTTAAGGCCTCGCCAAACTCGGCGACGGACATCTCGGCCAGCTCTAGCAGAGCATCGACTGTGGGAATATTTTCCAAGGTGATCTCACCATTGGCCTCGCCAGTCACTCCATCCATGAGTGTGTATAGCTGTTCTCTATCATCCTCCACTCGGGATAATTCCTGTATCAGGACAGACGCCTTGCGTCTCGCAGTCGACATGCGGCGTCGCTGCCGTCTCCTTGCGGAGACCGAACGTCTCGGAGAGACCAGGGTTTTAAGACCAAACGCGTCTTCGGGTGCCCTCACCTTTGTTGCTCCAACGGAGACTCGATGTCATTACCGACATCCGGCAGCGGGCTGCATGACTACCCAGTGGATTACGTATCACTCCACGCGCATCACTAGGGCCAGGCCCAAGATGCCTCGACGTTCCGTCGACCACGCCATCATTGGCATGCAGCGAAGGCTGCTCATCAGAGCGAGCGTCGCTCGGCGAATAGCGTGTCACCCCACGCGCTTCCGAAGGGCCCAGCCCCGCGTGTCTCGACACCGGGTTGGCCATGCTTTCGGAAGCAGACAGCGGCAGCTCGTTAACACAACGAGGGCCGCTCAGCGGTTTACGTGCCACTCCACGTTCAGCCCAAGAGCGTTGCTCAGGGCTCGCGTCAGTGACGCCAGTGTCCATTAACTCGGACACTCCAATATCTAGCACATTGACCGTCTCGGTCCAGTGCTCGCGCCAATAGCGCTTTTGCTTCCTAGCAGAGGTGGGTTCATGACTCGCCAAAGCTCCGCTAGGAGGCAAGCGCGTAGCGCCTAAGGTCTTAGACCTCCAATCGATCCATGGCTCATGGCGTTCCAGCCAGGCCATGCCTAGGATGAGATAGTATCTCGAATCCAGGTCAAAGACCAGACAGCGTTCCACGCTATCGAAGTCCAAAACTTCACGCCCAGGTTCACAGGAACCTTAGGCATCGTAACACGGTCCCCGTCGCAAGACGAACAGTGACCGTGTCACGCACTCGCGCCACTTGCGCCTCAGCATACTGCTGACTTCCGTCCATCGTGGCGCGTCGAGCGTAATTACCCGACGCACCAGAATCGATAAGGATTACCCATGGCTTATTAAAGCGCTTCACGGTCGCTTCGACGACCAGCAAGCCCGGCTTGTATACACGTTCCGTGTTATAGAGCACGGAGCTCTCCGGGGCAAGCCCTGCTGACCTCCCCTCAGAGGTTCAACAAAACAGAGATCTTCCCCAGCAGGCCGCCCCGCGCCTACTAGGTTTTGGCGTTTCCCTGCCAAGGGATCGGCTTCCGGTCAGAGGCGCGGCCTCGGCTCATAGGAGCCTGGCGTTGCTTGCGAAGCGGGCACCCCGGACGCAGGTGCTGCGTGCTCCCGCACACATAGCATCGGCGAACGCCAATGCGCTGCTCGGCAGTCTGAAGCTCAGCTTCTTCATCTGCAGCGTAGCTGAGATCCATCGGCTCGGGTCGATGGGACGAGCCCGAAGCTCCAGACGAGCTGTTGTGCGAAGCACTCCAACCAAGTCGAGCGGACTTGAAGTTGAACTTGGCGTTCAACGCCACGTTCACGGCTTCTTCAAAAGAAGAAGGGTGAACGCGGAAGACTTCCGTCCTGGCCACGCCAGTGCGGAGACCTTCCATGAAGATGGTCACCGTGACCGCCTCGGGGAGAGGGTCCGCTGCCATACCGGCAATCAGAGTTCGCAACTCTTGGACGAAGTCCACCAACTCCTTCTTACCCTGTCGGGTAGCAAGGAAGCGTGACCTCACGCGATACGCCTGGTTGAGCGGCGAGAATACTCGCGAGAGTTGCAGCTTAAGCTGATCCCACGACGGGAAGGCGGCGTCCACAGACGTACCGCAGGTCAGTGACCATTCCCGCGCTCGACCTGCGAGCTTTGAGATAGCCAGCGCCACGCGCTGTTGCTCGGTCTTGAGCATGGCGGCCGTCATAGCCATCTCAACTTCTCTGACCCAGAGCAGGAGATTCTTTCCATCCTTGCCCTCGAAGGTCTTGACGCTCACAATGAGCGGTTCAGCTCTGGGAGCTCCATCCGATGAGGGCCTCGGCGTCGTAGACGCAGCGGCCGCAGTCATGCGTTGTTGCATGTACTCCAACAGAGCATTCTCGTAGTTCGAGAACGTCTCCAGACGTGCGTTAACAACGTCGGGGCCTTGCGAAGCAAGATGAGCCACGCTCTCCGGGCCAACCAAAGCCATCAGCTTTTTAGGCCCATCTTGTTGGCTCCCTGGTAAGTGGGCGAATTGCTCCATCCTCGCAGAGGGACAGTCGTTACGACTCAGGTGTAGGATTGACTACGAGTGCTACCAAGTGCAGCGGGGCTGCCGTAGACTGTAGCGTAGAGGAAGACTTAGTCGGACTCAGCGAGTCTCTTAAGCAGGTAGTTTACCTTGGCGTTCTTATACAAAGAACATGGACGAGCGTACGACAGTAGCGTGCAGGCTCCAAGAAGTAACAGTCTTTACAAGACAATGAAACTCTTAAGGTTAAAGGTGAACTGAATGTATTATTGCTATCGGCGGCAGTGCCGCCCTGGTGTAAATCTATAGGTCTCACTATCTAACATAGTACAGCCTAGTTTAATGCATACATATTGGCTGTGAAGCCACCTACTGATATCTTGTTAACTTTCACGTACTGAGTACTGTTTTAGGGAGAGTGTGGTCACACCATATAGGGTGACCTACATAATCGTAACTCTTTGCGTAACCCCGTTACATACTGGCAATGAGCGCGACGATGGTAGCGCAATGAGCCCTCTCGTCCAACACAAGGACTCACGCAGTTGGGGCCCTGATTCAGTCTCGAGATACTGGATGTGCTGATGCGTTGGTGCCTTATGCAGGTCACCTAAGGTCAAAGTAGGGCCCTCAATATGGGCAACAGGGAGACCGTGGGCTGAATTGGCTCTAGCGGTGCAGCCTGTCGCGGAAAGTGATTTGGAGGCAACTTTGAGTTGAGACGTGGACTTCGCCACGGACGCGGGGTGACGACCCGATGGTGGTCTGCCGAAATGGCAGTGAAATGCGAAGGCGCATCTCGGGCAGACATGGCGACGATAGTGAACAAGAGGGCAACTGAGCAGGCAACAAGGGGTTGCAGATCTACCGATCACAGAGCTGGTGGCAATGACGGCACAAGGTCTGCCAGAAACCTGGCGGAACTACAAGAAGCAGGGTTTTTTCCCAGACGGGAAAGTGATTAAGGACATCGTGACTACTAAACGCTTGGAGACTGAGGAGGTGTTATTTACACCGGTAGGTAGAGAGCTGCCCCTGCCGAGTGGACAGGCTCATTACTTCAGAAATTTCTGCCTCCTGGTGTTGGCGAATTTTCCTGAACTAATTTTCGTGTGGACTGAGAACCGATACCTGGAGGTGCACCACAAGATGGAAGACAAGCATCATATTTTTGCTGTGACTGAGGAGAGCGAGAGAGGCATTCGACATGAATGGGCCTCCTCCAGGCAGATAATTCGAGGGATGACAGATGGCAGGACGGTGGAGGCGAAGGTAGCTGAGGCCCTGGACCTAGCGCAACAGCAGGTATGGGCAGCTACATGAAGTTAGTGTGGGCGGCGGCGACGGCATTGGAAAGCAAGAAGACGACTAACAAAATTGCGGAGTTTGTGGGACTACATTGTCTATTAACGAAGGCGACGGAGAGCGGGTGGAGAGGACTGCAGGTCATTGGGGATAGTTCGATGATTTTTAGGATGATGGGGACAAGGACTCCGTCGAAAGCCAAATCATTGCAGCACTGGTACGCGACCTCAAGAAAATTAGCAGACCTATGTTAAGTGATCACTTGGCAGCACCGCTACCGTTGGCACAACAAAATTGCAGACTACGTGGCGAATAGAGCGATGGATGCAAGGAGAAGTTCGATGGTAGACTTCACTCAACTGCACAGGAGGACGGAGCTGCAGGAGGGTATCGAAACATGGATGACCGGTGACGTGCAACAGTGGCGTGAGCAGCAGAGATTGGGGGACACCGCCATCATATGCTGGTACAAGACTGGACAGGATGATTGACCCTGTCTGGAATGGATATTAGAGTTCGCTACATGCTAGCAGTAACACAATATACCTAACATATTATTAGCATTATTATTATTAAGGAGTAAGGGACCAACGTGCAAGTTTGTGTTGCGTATTGTCTTTTGTGCAAAGCTAATGACGCACATTTACACCACGTAGTTGTCCGATACATGCCATCAAATATGATGTGTTTTGTATGGTCCTCCCCTCCGATGTGTTGATGGTGAAGGTCAGGGGTAGCATGGACACTACACCTCGTCGCGTGCTCGTGGAAACGCGCAGTGCTAAAGAAGGCGTGGCGGCGCTGCACAGAAGCTGCAGGTTGCTATTGCGTGTCTGTGGCCTAGGTGCATGTCTGTGCCAAGGTGAGTATGCACAGTGATAAGCTAGATGTAGTCCTAGACGAACTAGAACTTGTCGGTAGATTTCAACGCTCACTTTTCCAATATACATTCAACCCCGAAGTGGTCTTCAAGTCGTTCAAGCCCGGCATCAAGTTCTAAGACGATGAGCCGTTCTCATGAGTTCGTCGTTCGACTACTGCTGCTTCTAAAGTGTTCCTGCTCTAATATGTACTTCGGAGTACAACATGAAAAATATCATGAAAATGACCACGAAAAAATACGTGACATCATACGCTTCCTTTTTAGGTTAAAACCGCCTTTTAAAAAAATTAGACCTCGCTGGAAATGCTCTTAGAGCATGATGTACTTTAGCATGATGTACGCTGAACGACCTTGGCATTGGACTCGACGCGCCAAACGTTGGATAATCGTCGGTAAACACTCATCAGCCCCTTCTCGCGGGGTTTCGTGGGCGAAATCGAAGTCACTTCACAATTTGGCAGTAACTGCAACTTGGCGACCTCGGAGGCGGAGCTTCCGTACGCGCGGTTATTAACCCCACGCGGGTCTTCCTCGTCCACTAGCAAGGCGGCAACAAGCATCCATGGCAGTACTTTGGCGGTGTATGTCCTACACCCGAGCGCCGCCACTGGTCAACAAGCAAAATATCCCAATTCCCAAACTGGAGACGCCTCATCCTTCTCGTTCCTGGAGCTGTACCGCTTTGCAACGCTCTACGATCGAGTGTTGCTGGTGTTTGGTGTGTCATGGCAGCAATCATTGGCGCGCTCCTCCCATGCATCACACTGGTGTTTGGCGAGGCCATCGCTGCATTCGCTCAAGCGGACGGCGGCGTGGATCGCGGGGCCCTCAACAAAGCCTCACTTCACTACTTCCTCATCGCTGTTGGACTCTTTGTGACGGATTACTTGGCATATCTGCTCTTTTCCCTGTCGGCAGAACGTCAAATGAAGGCATTGAGAGCTCACGTTGCTGCACATGCTGTATATGGACATTTCCTGGTACGATCTCCACGATCCGCTGCAATTGTCCAGTCGAATTACGGGGACGCGGTCAAAATCAAAGATGGCATGTGTCAGAAGCTGTTCTTCTGTTACATGCTCGGTAGCTGACGGTCTGATGTGGTGTTGCAGCTGATTGTTGGCAAGTGTATTGGCAAAGTAGTGAACTAGCGACGATTCGCGTACAAGATAAGCAAATAACATAGCTTCGCACCATAACTAGCTGTCAATCACATTCTTGTTCAGATGAAAGTTGCAGTAAATAAACTCAAAAGACCGACACTACCTCAATGAGGACAATTTCTTTTTATATTTATATTCATTTAATGTTCCTCTATTACGTTCGCAGGTTACCAATCTGCAGTTTGCAGATTCCCGTATTCAAATCGCTGTTTCTTGCGATACATGCATTCAACTTGCTCACTCGCTGCAGCATCACCAAACTGTGCCCACTCGTCCGTGAACACCTTCGCCCAGCAGCAAGTGTATCCTCTTTCGCGCCTCCCGTTGCCCATCTAGGTCAGAAGCGAGATCCTGAAACAGTCACCAACCGCGGCAACGAGGCCACCAGCGCGATCCCCGGAAACAGCCACCGCCGCCGCGGTGCCATGGTGCGTGGTTCTCGTCATCCTCCGTCGGTAGCGCTTCTGCGACATTTACCGATGGTTCTTCCACGAGATGGCGATAGCTCTTGCAGCGAGGCCAGTGGCGTGAGCGGGGAGAGCAATCGCCTCCTCCTTTGTGCCACCAAGCATGATTATCATCGCTCTCCGCCACGGTACCCTCAGGTGCCATAATATCTGGTAGCTCAGCATGCTGTTCTCCCGAGAGGTAACGTAAATTCGCCCCTAGCAGTGGATATACGATTAGTACCATAGGCGTATCAACAGCACACTTCATTGAACCAGCATGTAGCTACCTTGTTCCTCAGTCAGTGTGGCACTGTTTCCCAGTCCATGCGCCGTTGGCGCGATAGCAAGCACCGCCATCGCCACAACAAGCAACACCAGGAGCGAAGACCCCTTCATGTTCCCTTCTCACCAGACGACGCTAGGAACTGCGTCTTCAACTTGCCACCCGGAGACAAATTGCAGAATGAGATGCAGCTTAGTTCTTTTCGCGGGTGTTGTGTTCCGTCGTTAAAAAGACGGTGAATCGACTTTCTATCGAGTTCTAGCGCTTTTTGCAGATTTTTCTCGCTGCTTTTTTGGCTTTCAACTGCTGTGACTTACTGAGGAACAAGGTAGCTTCTCGTTGGTCTCGTTGGTTTTCAACTGCAAAAAGCGCTAGAACTCGATAGGAAAAACTGCAAAAGCACTAGAACTCGATAGGAAAGTTGATTCACCGTCTTTTTAACGACGGGAACACAACACCCGCGAAAAGAACTAAGCTGCATCTCATTCTGCAATTTGTCTCCGGGGTGGCAAGTTGAAGACGCAGTTCCTAGCGTCGTCTGGTGAGAAGGGAACATGAAGGGGTCTTCGCTCCTGGTGTTGCTTGTTGTGGCGATGGCGGTGCTTGCTATCGCGCCAACGGCGCATGGACTGGGAAACAGTGCCACACTGACTGAGGAACAAGGTAGCTACATGCTGGTTCAATGAAGTGTGCTGTTGATACGCCTATGGTACTAATCGTATATCCACTGCTAGGGGCGAATTTACGTTACCTCTCGGGAGAACAGCATGCTGAGCTACCAGATATTATGGCACCTGAGGGTACCGTGGCGGAGAGCGATGATAATCATGCTTGGTGGCACAAAGGAGGAGGCGATTGCTCTCCCGCTCACGCCACTGGCCTCGCTGCAAGAGCTATCGCCATCTCGTGGAAGAACCATCGGTAAATGTCGCAGAAGCGCTACCGACGGAGGATGACGAGAACCACGCACCATGGCACCGCGGCGGCGGTGGCTGTTTCCGGGGATCGCGCTGGTGGCCTCGTTGCCGCGGTTGGTGACTGTTTCCAGGGATCTCGCTTCTGACCTAGATGGGCAACGGGAGGCGCGAAAGAGGATACACTTGCTGCTGGGCGAAGGTGTTCACGGACGAGAGTGGGCACAGTTTTGGTGATGTTGCAGCGAGTGAGCAAGTTGAATGCATGTATCGCAAGAAACAGCGATTTGAATACGGGAATCTGCAAACTACAGATTGGTAACCTGCGAACGTAATAGAGGAACATTAAATGAATATAAATATAAAAAGAAATTGTCCTCATTGAGGTAGTGTCGGTCAGAGTGGTTACAGCAACCATAACCCCGAAGAGGGGTGAATGGGCCATGTCAGAAAAAGCAAAATTAATGCTCGTCGTTTCAGATCCCTGCGTTGAGCACAGATTATTCAGGGCAGTGACAAGTAGTGTTTTTTTTCTTTTTTTTTGGAATTGAGGTTCATTGATGTCACTTAGTAAACTAACGACTTCCTATATCCGTCCTAGCCGACGCCCCTACGTCGCCCGCTAGCAGTCCGGTCTAAGCTTTCACTTGCCCGGTGCGAGCCGTGCCCTATAGGCGTGCGGCCACTGCGTCCGCCTGTGCAGTGTCGTCCATATCATCAGCCCAGTAGGCCAAATCCGTATCCATCCATTGTGAAATGCTCCTCCATTCCAGTCCTTGTTCCTCGCGGCCGCTGGATTGCCGTCTTTTACTTGTCCTCTCCTTCATTGCCGTGTCGGCCATTGTTCTGGCCATCTGATTGTATTCCCCTGGGTGATAGTGCCACCATATCTGCCCCATTCGGGTCATCACCGCTCTGCACCGCCAGTACAAGGCTTTAAGCCGTGCAGCCCGCGGCGGCCGCCGCTGTGTGTGTTGCTCCATCATGAGTTTGCTCGTACCGATCACGTGTAGTGGCCAGTATTTTCTGGCTGCGCATTCCTGCATCCCTGCCAGCAGCTCCAGCATCGTCGCCTCCGAGATAGTGGTGCCACCGCTGGCGTACGACGTTCCCGCGATCCATACCACCTTCGGCACTGCTCCTTGTTCGGGCATGTGCACAGCCACTACTCCACTGCCTGTTGATCCGGACTTCGCGTTTGTCGCGCCCGCCACGAATAAAAAGTATCGCTGCGTTTGTCTCCATGTCGTCGGGTTGGCTGACGGCTGACCGTCTCCCGTCAGTGACCGACGTATAATCTGCACGACCGCCGTTGCTACATCCGACTTCGTGTTCCGTCTCATATGGCTTTCCACTGTTGCATATCCGGTTCGCAACCGTTTCTTGATCGCCGCAGTGTGATGCTCCTTCAGAGCCACCTCCAGTGGATCAAAGTGGCTGACACGCCATCTCCACACTGCGTGTAGATAAGTTGCCGCCGCGAGGCACCAGCAGTCGGCTATCATGATTTTTACGCGGCCTGTGACCGCTTCCATCGAGAGCCGTGTGTCCGGCAATACCTCATCCATGACCGTCCACACGCCCGGTGGCGTCTCCGTCAGCTCTAATCCAAATACAGCTTGTTGCAACGTGTCCTCCGTCAGCCCCAGTCTCCTCCATGGTGCGAGCATCGTCCGCCGCAACAGCGTCGCCGCTTCACAGGTCCAGAAGACATGGTGTAATGTAACATCTACCTCGTGTATGCACCCGTTGTGCGGGCAGCCGAGTTTATCATTGCTTGGGTCGTACAGTGATAGTGCGTGCCATTTAAGGCGGGTGAGGAGCTGTACACCCCCATGGTCCCAATCCCACCACCCGGCGCACTTGCTGCCAGGCCAGTTTCTGCAGTCCGTGAGCCGCTTTCGTTGAGTGCGTCTCCATTTTGCCGCGCGCTGTGCCGCGTTAGCTTTCCCTCGGCGTATCTTCGCCGCCGCAACCCTCTCTTTGTACTCCCGACGAGTCCTAGTCCACCTGAGTCTGCCTGCCCACAAGCACACCAGCCTGCTAAGAGTTGGATGCGGGTGAACATCATGTACCCGAACGCCCGGGCCAGTTGCATGGTGATGATCCGTTTGAGGTCAGCGGTGCCGCTCGCCTTGAGTTGTAGCTTCGGTCCCGTCACCGTTGAGGCTAATATGGCTGTGGGAGCAGGTCCCGTATACATCTTGACTATGACTGGGTGGTCCACCGGCGTCGCCGTGATGGCCAACTCACTCTCGTGGACTCTTCCAACCAACAGTTGTCTGTAATTGGCAAGTAGATGCCAAACGAAATCCTCTGCTTTCTGTAGGTGCCTCCCTTCTCGAACGTGATCCCTGAAGTCGAAAACACCCTTTCCTGCCGCTGTCCGTGTCCACTTAGCGATGTCGCCGAGTTTAATGGTGGAGTTGCCACCGAGACCCAGTACGGAGGCCATGGAGCACGCCTGGCCCGCCCTCGAAACTACCATGAATAATTCTGCCGCGGCAAAAGGTATCCACTCCGTGAATAATCGATCGGGTGCTGTCGGTGCCTCGCCGTGTCTCTGTAGTCGACGTCGGATGTTTCGCAACCATGCTGTCGCGTCGACGTGGCACTGCGTCCCCTGCCAGGTCAGTGAGAGGCCCTCTGTCGCGAAGCTCACCAGCGCCTCCCTCGTTTGATAATGAAGAATCTTAGACGAGACGTGGAGCTGCAGTTAATAGACCCTATTCAGACATGCAAGACGCTATATCCAGGACGACCGGACTACCCCACGGTGGCGGAAGCCACAGCGGCGCTGTACGCGCATTACGACACCGCGCGATCGCGCTCAGTCGATAAGACGGTACCGGCGACTTTCTGGGCAGGCCCACACGAGCTGCGCGCGACTGCGCAGTACCTACGGGAACCTATTCTGATGCTGGATATGAGTGCCACTAACGATGCGCACGTGCAACGCTACAGCTACGCGCAGCACAGAATGAAAGATGGCACCGACCACGAGAGCGGTATTGTCACTCCGCTTCGTGACCGGGAAGCTACCGAGTATTTGAGGGCATGTTGGGCACTGAAGGTGATGCCCACTTTTATAGTGCTGGAGCACAAGAAACGGCACTTCTCAGGAGTGGCGCATGACACCAAATTTTACCAGTGGCGAGCAGCAGGGGATGCGGTGTTTGCCGAGTCGCTACCGGCGGCGCATGCCTGGAAAAATGACATCAACAGGATGACAGAGGAGGATCGAACAGTGGATCTATCCACGATCAACCAGCTGACTGACCGATAGAGAAGACGTCAATGAACTCATGTGTAAACGCATGGACATGCGCTCTCGACTAGACTTGGTGCATGCACGGCTAGGGCTGCCAATCCTTGACAATGGCGGCATTGAGGCCGACTGGGACGTAATACTGGCGAAGGAAGAACGATGCATTCATGCAGACTACGGCCTCGATGGCTATGCATCGTCACAGCCAGAGAAGGATACGGAGGAGGACAAGGATACCCCTGTACGGTACGCCAAGGTGGCAACCGGTTCAGTTGTCATGACCTCGTACTTCCGGATCTTGCGAGACTCACCGGAGACTCCGATGGAGACAGTAGACGAACCACTGGCTGCGCTGGTGGCGGCGACGAACGTAGAAGCTTTCCTACAATGGTGTTCGACGTACAGAGCAAGGTTTGGAATTCCGCAAACGAAGCGGCGTACTGCAAAGATTCCCGACATTCGAGATTGGCTCCTACAGCACACTGAGGCGCTGAGGCATCTATTCCGGTTCCTGCCCTACCCAGAACAGGAAGCAAAGTCCTGGCCGCTGGAATTGATGTACCAGTGGGGAGCGGAGGAGGTATATCGGGAACAAGTCGCGGCAATGACCAGATTGGCGAAGGACCCAACTCGTAGCCACTCAGCTCGTGCTCTCTGCGAGGAATGGATACGCGTCTGCACGGACTCCTCCTTGCACACCCAAAGTGCACAAGCGGTGGCGAGATCGGCAGAGCGTTGGCGCAGACTACAACAATGGGTGCCTGTGTCATACTGCAGGGCGCAGCCAGCGGACATGTCAGAAAGTCAGTGGTTCATCCTCCACGTACTGCCATACACAGTGGGCGACTGGAACGACACGGTGCTGAACAGCGCACCGCATGGGGCACGGGCGGCTTGGTATGAGGCTTTTCCCTTTGTACGATCGCTATGCTACGGAGTCGTGGACCACGAGGACTGGAGCGCGGCGACGCTCGGACCGACAGGACAGGCCTGGGGGATGACCAGCGACATGGACGCTGAAGACTCCCTCTTGGTCCAACGAAACTAAGGGCTCCGCGGCACAGCGGAGGCCCGTGGGGACATACAGCAACCGCGGGTGGCTCTACAGAGTAGAGCACAGCAACTGGCAAGCAGGGCGAGCGACGGACACCTAACAGGGGACTGCAGAGAGGACAAGACCGTCATCACTGGGGCGACCATCAGCGATGATACAAAGGAGAGCAGCAGAAGTAGGTCCAAGACTTCGCAAACAAGGCTGACCGACCTCTTCACGGCGGTGTCACCGCAGGAGAAGGCGGAAACAATTAGAACTCAGTTCAACGCGGACACAGCTCGACGGGTACGAGCCAGGAAGAAGCAGGAACAGCCAGCGACCACGCATAAGACGGCCCCCGGCGGCCTTGACCGAACGGACCAGACTTTCGGCCTTGTCACCCAAAATGTCAATGGGCTCGGAGCATCCGACAAGGCGCGTGATCATTGGTTTACAGGATCCGGGACTGCGACGAGCATGGCAGGGCGGACGTGCTGGCCATTCAAGAAACCCACGTAGCCCAGAGTGCGGTGAACAAGTTCGAGGCGCTCTATGCGAGCAGGTGGGGGTTTCGAACTGGCCCGGACCAGCCGCATCATTCGTTCTGAGCGCCGACGCAGGACGGCAAAGGAGGTGTTGCGCTTCTGGTAGACCCGTACGGGGCATACAAGGATGCACAACCTTTCTGTCCGGAGCTCTGGGGACCGCATTTTATAGCAGTACGAGGACTATTGGACGGGCAACCGACCATTGTGTGCAACTTGTACGCGCCGCACGAAAAGACAGAAGGGAGCTATTCTATGCCTCACTGAACCGAATAGAGTTCCCACCGGAAGAACTCCTGTTTCTTGGTGGGGATTTCAATTGCACATTAGATCCGGTGCTGGATCGCAGCTATACATCTACTGTGGACCACGACTCGCCTGAATTAAGGGACCGACTCCTGGACTGGGGACTTCTGGACCCAGTGGCCGTGAACAGACCTCAGAACTGGGGGACAGTGGAATTGAGAAGGCACTATCTTGAAACTCATACCTACTACTACACTGTACCGTCGAAAGGGAGGCGTCCTCCCGCTTGGATCGGTGGTATGTGACTGCGCGGACGATGGAGTGGGTAGCGGCCTGGAACGTGGTACAACGAGGAGCAGAGGCGGACCACCACGGAGCGAAGCTGCATATACGATCTCCGGACGACCCGATTCGCGTCAAGAAGCCCTCCAAGATTCACCCGGTGCCGGAATTCGCAAAGACCGCGGTGGCTGCTGCGACTTCGCAGATGATCGAGGAGTTTGGTAAGCAGCTTACAGCCGGGGACTGGACTGCACACACGGCAGCCGACAAGTGGGACGACCTGAAACAAGAAATAGCCGGGAGGACGAGGACGTGCATCAGAGAACGACGCAGGGCACGGAGGCGGACGCGTAAGCAGAAGTTAATGCGCCTCATAAGGCAACAGCGCCGACACGCAGAGGAACTGCATGGCAGGTCACCGACGGTCGCGTCGATCACAGAGGACACGGAGGGCCTCGAGTTGGAAGATATGGCAGGGCCGACCAGGGCCGCCAGGCTCCGCAGAGCAATTTCGGAGTGCAAAATGTCAACAGCAAATGGCAACAAAAGGAGACTGTTTACGGAGGCCACGCACTGGGCGGGGAAACCCACGAAGACCCTGTTCCAGCGCGTGTCCAATAAGTACTCGGACAATGTGATCCACCGACTTGACCCGGTACCAGGGGCTCCGGTCAGGGACGTGCACGACAAAGCGAATGTCTTGGCAGACGCCTGGAAGCCCATCCTCCAGCAAGCACCTGCCAAAACCGGCTGCGTGGAATATGTAGCGCAATGGCAACCCTTATCGGAAACTACGGCAGCACAACAAGCAGTGGCGGCGGACTTCACGGAGGCGGAGGTGCGACAGGCGCTAAGAGCATGTAAGCGGGGAAAGGCGGCTGGACCAGACCGACTTGGTAACGGCTGGTACAGGGACTATGAGGACCAACTAGTTCCGGTCCTGCTGCAACTTTTCAACTTATGGTACGAGGAAGGGGTCTTCCCGGCGACGTTTCTGGAGGCGGATATTTTTGTCTAAAAAGGGTGGATCTCAGAGCAACGCGCTCAACTTCCGACCGCTGGCCCTGTTGAACACGGACTACAAAATTTTCACGCGAGCACTGGCCACCAGGGTCGGGGTCACGCTGCCAGACGAAATACACCCGAACCAGAACGGGTTCGTGGCGGGGAGGAGCATACACGATACGCTGAACCTCTACGACGCAGCACAGTGCATGGCAACGTTAGATGTCGACCAGGCGGAGGCCACTGCGATTTTATTAGATTTTAAGAAGGCGTACGACTCACTGGATAGGGCGTACATGTTGGACATTTTACGAAGGAAAGGGTACCCGGAGAAGTTTGTGAGAGCCATGGCAGGCATACATGACGGCACCACGGTCCGCTTTCTGGCGAACGGCACGAAATCGAGAGTGATTAAGGTCACCAGCGGCATCAGGCAAGGATGCCCGTTGGCGCCCATGCTGTTCATCCTGGCATTGGATCCCCTATACAGAAAATTGGACGGGTTCATGGGGGCGAAAGGAATTGTGGTCCAGTCGGCGGCTGGGGAGCTAGAACTACGAGTATCGGGGTATGCAGATGACACGGCTGTGTTTGTTCGCAGCCCAGCAGCAGTGGCTGGTCTGATAAAGGTGCTGGGGGTGTTTGGAGACGCGTCTGGACTGCAGATTAATACAGGCGAAACGAAGGTAATAGCGCTGAATCCGAGAAGACCACAGCCTGGAATGATGCTCCCCACAGAACTAACATAACTAGCGAAGGAGGAAGATTGCAGATACCTCGGCGCGCAAGTCGGTAGCAATGTCGATCATCAGAGCGTATGGGAACGGACGTGCGCAGGAGATACGACTACGCATCGCGAGCCAAAAGTGCTGACAGTGGATCACCGCTGTCTAGTGGCGGGCGCGGTTATCTTACCCAAGCTGTTGTATGTGGCCCGCCACTCGTGGCCCACAACGGACGACATCGCTCGACTAGATCAGAGGATCACGAACTACGTCTGGCACGCACAATTTAAGGACGGGGCTACGGGAAAAAGGGCGGGCTGAATGCGGATTTGGCGGCGTTGCCGCGGAAACAGGGCGGCATGTCACTCCCGGACTTTAGGTCGGAGCTATATGCCACTGCGGCTGTAGCGGTCTCCCGATGGGCAGAGATGGGAACGGTGGCAGCTCACATCGTCGGCGACGTGCTCTTCCACGGGCGACAAGCTGGACTGGCACCGGTGGTTTACACATCACGCCTGGACATCAACCTCCGGCTCCGAGAGGTTTTCACCGCCGCCCAACGCTCTGGTCTACAGGAAACGACCTCATCGCGCAAGCCGGAGGGCCTGAGGCCACAGCGCAAGAGACGCAAGCGATCGTCGCTCTGGTGTTTCTCATCACATCTGCCTTCACGTTCCTGATGGACGCGTGGAGCGCCAAAACGCACACTGGCCGTTGGCCTTGACTGCAACCATTCGGCCATCGATCGAAGCTGACCAGCCATTGACCCACCTGGATCGGTAAATCTTTGTCGCCTATCTCCGTACCCGCGCGCGTGATGCGCATTGTGAATTCCTCTTGGGAATCAGGAGTGCCTGCCACGAAAGCCTCATCTGTCTGCACTCCCTCCGCAGGTGGAGTCGGTGGTGGTAGCTGTGGTTCCTTCGTCGACGTAGTAGTTGCCGCCGATTGCTGCATGTACTTCGCCATGCTTGTTCGCATGCCCTTCAATGCTCCGTCCGGGAGCCCTACACCGCTCGCTGTCTGTTTCGACTTGTGGGACCCCTTGTGCGTCCCCGCCGTCCGGGTGGTTCTCGGGGTTCTGTCGGTTCTTGAACTGCCGCGTTCGCCAGCATTTTCCAGGCCTGTCGCTGTTGCATTTGCCTCCCCAGCTTGTCGTGCGACTACTTCCACAGATGTCATCTCTACGTCCTGCTTCTCCGTCGTGGACCCTGCTTGCTGGCCCGATTCCGCCGCTTTGTCGACGTGGCCATGTTCCAAATCAGCTCCTGTTCCGCCATTCACCTTGTCCTCTGGCGAATAGGCGTACGGCGCCTCCTCTTCACTCCAGTCGGACCTGTAATCCGTGTCGATCTCGTGACCGTCATCCACGTCCATGTCTGAGCCTCCGTCGCTTTCTTCGTCTGAGTCCGCTAGCGCCCCATACTGTCCCAGTGTCTCAGCTCGTTGGAACTGCTCATAGCGTTTGTTCTTTTGGGTCCTGCCTTGCCTTCACCGGTTTTGTTTTCCTCGCTTGCTGTCCCGCCCGTCGACGGTGCAGCGCCCTTCCCAGTTGCCTGTTTGGTGGTGGCTGTATTCGCCTGTGTTCCACGCGTGGTCGGTGCTGCAGTGTCCTGACGATCATTGCCCTGTTTCCCGCTGCGTCCATTCCGCCCTCCCGTTGGCAGTCCTTCCCCGGTCTGATCTACGCGTTGCTTCCCCGTCGCGTTGCCCTTGGACCTGCGCGACTCTTTGGTGTAGAAACCCTCTGCATCCGGCTCCGCAGTAGTCGTTGCGGCCGCTTCTGCAGTAGTCTGCGTCTCCGCCCCTGTTGTTGTCCTTGAGCAGTCCCGTGCGATCCTCCATCCGCCTCGATTGTAGGTGGGTTGAACATCTGAGCCAGGCTTAGCTGGTTCGCTTCCCTCGGGTCTATCTGGTGCGCCGTCAGCATTTCTACAAGTTGCTCCATCGTGGTCACGCGGAAATTCGCCAGCGGCACCGGTTGAGCATCATCCACCGTTCCTGCGACTTCCCTCGTTGCTCTCTTCCATTGCGCCTGTACCTTCGCCTGTGAGAGCGTGCACTTGGCCGCGCCATGTCGTTGATCGCAGCATCTAATGCATGGCTTGCGTAGGAAGCGCTGGAAATGGTGCACTGTTAGCTCCGTGCGTCCAAATATGATCTGAGTCACCCCTTGGAGTGCGTCCGGGTAGTGTTGTTGTGCGAATCTAATGGTGTGATACCGGTTGTCGTATATGTCCGTCCTGGTTGCACGTGCATACTCCACGTCCAAGACTGTGGCACCTGCGAATTGTGCAAACGCTCGGGCCAGTGCTGCCAGCCCGACCTGATCCCCTCCATAGATTCTGACTGCGTATTGCAGCTCCAGTTGCGCGACCGTGTACGTGCCGCCACCAACAGCCCCGTGCCGTCTCTCCGTGTCCTGCAACATGACCACTGCCTTTTGGAAGCGGAGAGTTTTCCGCGTCCATTTGTCCGCGAGCCTTCTTGAGTAAAACACAAATCGAATGGTCTGGATCCCGTCAAAGCTCAGCCTCTTGACATTCCGTTGTAATGCTCTCATCATGTCGTGGCCGGTGTTCTTGTCCGTGCCATGAACAATTCCCGGTAAATGATTGCATGGGGGTGTACTTGCTCAGTCGAACGGTGGCAGGTACGACCGCCGTCAATGTTGCGTTGAAGTGTGCTTCGTGCATATCTTCAAGCATCGCTCTATGCTCTCCTACGCAGATTTCCTTAACGAAATTGGGCGGATGTGGCAGGTCAATGCTGCCATTCAAGTATGCGATCATGATCTCGTTTTCGCGTAACATCCACGGTCGAATGCTGTCATCACACCTCGCCATTGCCGGGGCCATCGCTTCCATCCTCATTTCCTTCTCTTGGGAGGATCTGCCCTGGTTGTCGTCCTCATTCCAGTTGCTCATGAGCGTGCTGATGAGTTGCTGCACCTGCACCGGGTTCCATACCCCGTCCAACATTTGTGATCGTCTCGCAGCCGCCTCCGTGACTATTGTCGCTTGATGTAGGTGGGCTTTCACTCTATCGCCCCAAGTGCCAGTCTTGTCCGTTCCTTGTTCTGCGAGACGGTCTGAGTTGTCTCGTTCTTCCACTCTCTCTCCCATCTGGTTTCCCGGCTGTGCCGGCTCTTCCGGCCCTTCCTGGCCACCGATGTGGTGGCTCCTCCGGGTTGCTCTTCCTGTTCGCCGTGATGCGTCGCGGGTGGTCCGTCCTCTCCGTCCGCCGCGCCTTGTGACGCCGTGTCAGGTGGTGGCCCCGGTCCCGAAGCTTCCGCCTTGGATAGCTCCATGTTGTCCGTCTTACCCGTCGCTCTGTCCTGCACAGTGCGCGCGGTCAGCGTCGTCCGTCCTATCACCCACTCCTGGGCAACCTATCCCCTTAGGGTATTTTTAAGAGTGTGACAAGTAGTGTTTCACCTAAGGGTACTGGAGAGGTGAAAGTTTCCTCAGGGTTTCCAATGGTGATTCGGGGCGAAGGTTTTCTTATGGGCATTGTTCACTTTGATGATTTGGAGGCCATGACACCCGTTCTCTCTATCAGGGGTAGGGATTATTTCTATTCTGAGTTTGTCAGATTTATCTGATTTTCTCAGACCACATATGTTTTATGGTTGCTTTTAGGCTGAAAGGTGGGTTAATAGTAGCGATGAAAATCGAGTAGTAGTATTACCGGAACTACTCAGTCTTTTTTCAGACACATACTCATATTAGTGCTGATTTCAACATTGGGTAGTAGTAGTAGTCATATTAGTACTATTACTATGAGTACTACTTACGGGTCAACGACCTTTCGCGCATCGTGCTTCATCTTCGCGTCCGGCTTCATCCTCATGATCTCGTCCCTGTTGTGACGTAGCAGAAGTTAGTTCTCCGCACGTCTGCTGTCCGTCCTGGTCCGTAGGGGTCCCATCACGATTCCTCCCGTAGAAAACACCCGTTCCTGGAACGCTGAAGCGGATATCTTGCCAAGATGGATGCGAGCTAGCAGAGCTATCGATGGAAACTGTCCCTCACACTCGTCGCGAAACCACGCCAGCACGTCAATGTGCTTGTACAGGCCCAGTAAGGACCAGCACATGCCGCTACGTCCATCGATGGACATGTCCTTGGACATGTCCTCTCCGGGTTCTGGCGCTGAGCAACCTCCAGCCACTCAGGCTCTAGTTCGAGCCATTCTTTCATGATGGCGTCCGCTCGAGAGTTAATCTCAGACTCTTTCACCTCCTCTCTCGTCTTGCTGGCCCGGATTGGAGCCCCCAGCAGCAGCTCGTCTTCGTCATCCCACCCAGTTGATGCGGGTGAAGAAAACGGGGACGCCAAGTCTTGGCTCAGTAAGCTGCTCTGCGAGGAGATCTGCGGAGATAGCGGTATCTTGCCGAGTTGTGATCCTTTGCGTTGGTGGCGTTCCTCGTGTTCCGCAAGGCCTCCTCCCAGCTGTACCGATTGGTTTTAGCCCGATCTTTGATCATGAGACAGCACAGCACGCAAATGTTTCGATACACATGCACTGAGGGCTTCCAGGGGTTCTGCTTCGTGTACGGCTTCTCCAACGTGTGGATCAAGTCCAAAACATCGTCAGTCGTGCCAGCCTTTCTCGAATGCTTCACGGAAACAGGAACGCCGAGACTTGATACTGAAGATGGCGGAGGCGAAGAGGGTGCCATCGGCAGATGCGCGACAGCAGGGGCTTAAGCTCCAGCTGAGACTCCGTCCGCTTCTGGCGGTGAGTCGAAGAACCTCTAGCTCGAGGCCTGGGCTCCGCCGAGATTTTCCGGGGCTTCAAGCCTGTTGTGGTCTTCATACGCTTGACAACACGCTCTGCACTTGAGCCGTCATTGCCGGCAGGAGATCAGGCGATGGCAAGAAGTCGGAGTCGGAACCGGTCCAAATGTTGCTCGAGGGCGCTTTTGAGGAAGCATTGAAGACGGCAGGGATAGTTTCACCGGTGGGCAGTCTGTCTGTGGCTCGGATGAACCACCTGCACACAAGATAGAGAGCAAAACCTACAGCGTATTGTGAATTAGTAAGGTCCAGGATAAGCGGAAATATAGACTTTGCTACCTCTCGTTTAGCGCCGATTCACAGCCTTCAAATACGCCGATTGCGCACATGTGGTGGGTGGACTTACCACAAACGGTACACGGATCCGTTTTAAGTTCAGCGCTCTCCTGGCATCCCTGCACAGCGCAGCCCATGGTCGATCGCTGTCTTACGGTCGTAAGTGTAGAATGGCGATCGTGGCGATCGTCGGAGTTGGTCTTAGCGAGAGCCACTCGATTTTATGTTGCGGAATGAGGGCTTAGCTTGCTCGTTCAGGGTTCCTCAGAAATATGACTTTCAAAGTACTATAGTACCGCCTCGCGAGTCATATTTGGTCAGTCATAGTGAATACCGCACTAGTGGGTAGTAGTATGACTAATACCCCAAAAAAGGTGGTAGTAGTATGACTGAAGAGTCATACTTCACCAAATACTATTAACCCCTGGTTGCGCGATTTAAGGTCGTGGTGTCGTGTTATGGTTGCCGTAACGCCGTTCAGTGTCGGTCCGTTGTGGTCGACTGGTACACACCAGTCGACCTGTATGTAGTGCATACAATGCACGCAATTGTAGCATGAGAAGGATTCTATTAGTGTTTCGTTGGTCGGCCACCTCCCGTTTCCTACTCAAGTAGTAGTAAGTTGCTCAATCTCCAGGCTTGCCAGGATGAACACCCCTCTCCTAGGGCGTGATTGTGAACAACCGGCCGGTCGACATAGTACTCGTATGTTGCTGTCGAGTTGAGGCTGCATACTGTAACAGTGCCATTCCATCCTAGTGTGCCATTTCCATATTCGAGGAGGAAGCTGCCGCTATTCACGGTATAATTGTATGCCCTCATCGCGGCAGTCTGTAGCTCAGCAGAGGTAGCATTTTCCTTCAATAGGCCGAGTCGTAGGCCCTTCAGAATAGCAAAGGTGTAGAGCATAGTGGAAGAGCTCTCAAGGAAGTTGCCCTGCTTGCCACCCAGCGTTGGGAGCTGCCACCACACACCCGTAACGGCATCCGCGTAGGCGACGATGCTTTCGCACAAGTGGGACGCCTGGAACTGGATCGCAGATGCCAGTCGCGCACAGTCGGCGTCGGACCCGTCGTGACAGTCTCTAAGCCGCTCCCAGGTGTTGACAAGGCCAGCGAGGTACCAGCCCAGCGATCTCCCCAGACGTAAGGACTGGCACCAGTTACCTTGTTGGCCCAAACAGCCGTCTTGGAGGCGTCGTAGCCATGCACGGCCAACCCAGTGGTCTCGTCGTAGGTGTTGTTGTAGAGCAGCTCAATCTGCAGCACCATGTCCTTGTACGACCATCCTGGCGCGGCGGCCATGTAGGGAAGGAAGGAGACAGCGCCATCGAGATACGACCAGTGGGGGTAGACGTAGTACCAGAAACCGTTGTACTGGTTACGGTTCTGCAGGGTCAGGGACGTGTTGAGCGTTGATAAGGTCTCCACTTCCTCCGTGCTGAGGGCACCCTGCGTGGCATTGGTGTTCAGGAGAGCCTGACCGATGGTAAGTCTGTCCAATGGCATCTTGGCGGCGACCGCGGGGCCCTTGAAGGACGGCGAGATAGACGTGACAATCGCATCCGCGTACGTCGTGAAGTTGGCGATGCGCTCCGAGTCGCCGTCTTTGCTGTAGGTGTTGAGCCAGGACCGAATCGCGATTGCGAGGATGCCGGACTCAAGGGTGCTTGTTACGGCGCCCGATGAGATTATACCCTGCTTACGGCTCATGACGCTCTCGACCATCCGTGTCGAATACGGTAGATCAGACGCGGTCGTGGCAGCGGTTATGGCGGCAACGAACAGGGGGAATAGCACGAAGCTCCTCATCGTGGCAGTGGTGGTGTTGCTGCAGAGTTGGCTGTTTGACTTCTGGACAAGTCAATGGCACCGACTCAATGGACGATAGGCAAGAGCTCGCCAGATCGTGCTTTTGCAGGAACGCGAACAAGATGTGTCGGTACACATGGGACTCGTATTTACTCTCCCATTTAGTTTTTACGGAAGTGGTCTTACACCGGTAGAGGTAGGATACATTTTAGAATCGGGTATTTGACAGGAACAGGGTAGATTCAATCTTATTTGACAGGAGTAGTAATATCCCCGCCAGGGCTCGCCATATACGACAGAAACAGTAATGCCCGTTAGAAACCCCTGCAAAAGCAAACACTAGAAACCCTGCAAGAGCCCGAGCTCGGAGCTCCAGAAGTTCCGAGCTCGGAGGCAACCGAGCACCACTTTTACGACAGCAGCATCAACACAGATCCCAGGGTGTCCTGGCCAGGACGGCTGGGCAATGCCTTAAGAAACTGCGTGGGTCGGCCTCGAGACAAGCGTGATCCAAGCCGTGGAGAGACAACCTCGTCATTAACTTGTTAGTGCACCCGATGAGGCAGCTCCTGTCACGACGTCAGAACTTGTCGCGGGCTGCCTAAACTAATGGTGGTTGTATGCTTAAGACGTTAAGGCAGTACCTTAAACCTCCTAACTGTCCGTACCTTACCATCTGAACCTACTTATCTTGTCGCTTAAGATTGAATCTTACCCTGTTCCTGTCAAATTCCCTTTAGAATCCCGGTCGTAATCGTCACAATTTCGGCCAATCGTGAAATTGAAGTATCCGCCAATCGCAGTCGAGTTAACCCAGACATTCACGTCAGTGTTTCACATCCAGTTTTGCCATGCCAGTCTCCGATCTACCAGCTACCCCGCAGACGACCCCGTACGTCTCCGTGTGGGACACTGTAGTGGACATGTACGGCACCACGACCGACGTCCCGCCGCTCCCCGACGTGTCCAAGCAAGACACGCACGCCGACGTGGAGGCTCTGCGCGCCAGCTTCGCGTCGGGCGCCACCAAGCAGCTGCAGACGCGCCGGACGCTGCTCAAGGCGCTGCAGAAGCTCGTGGACGAGAACGAGACGCTCATCGACGAGGCCGTGTGGAAGGACCTGCACAAACACCCGCAGGAGCTCTTCGCCACGGAAGTTTCGCTGCTCAAGACCGAGATCCAGGACTTCATCGACTACGTGGACGACTGGGCCAAGCCCACGCTCAAACCCACCAACATCGTCAACCTACCGGGTCTGTCGTACGTCCGACCCGAGCCACTGGGCGTTGTTTGCGTCATCGGTACGTGGAACTACCCAATGAACCTGCTGCTGATGCCGCTGGTGGCGGCGTTGGGTGCTGGCAATTGCGTCATTCTGCGCCTCCCGGGAGACGACACGACGCGGTACCTGAACAACGTGTTGATTCAGCTCTTTGACAAGTACATGGACAAGAGATACGTTCGCTGTGTGTACGGGGAGTGGAGGAGACAAAGAAGATGCTGCAGGAACGGTACGACCTCATCTTCGCCACCGGTGGCAACTTTCTGGGGAAGATTGTAGCGCAGGCAGCTGCACAGCACTTGACGCCGACGGTGTTGGAACTGGGAGGCAAGTCGCCCTGTATCGTTGACGCCACGGCTGACCTCATGTTGGCTGCCAAGCGGATCGCGTGGGGAGCTTTCGCCAACGCTGGACAGACTTGTGTTCGTCCGGATTATCTCTTGGTTGATGCTAGTGTGGGAGACAAGTTCGTAAAACTACTGGAAGGAGAAGTTGCTGTGCAATACGGCGGTGCTAACGTGAAGGAGTCGGACAGCTACGGCCGTGTGGTGAACCAGCGCATGTACGAGCGACTCGCGCGTATCCTCGAGAAGGATCGCAAACAGGTAACCTACGGTGGCGAGAACGACGACAAGCAGCGCTTTATTTCGCCTACGCTACTGAACTTCGGCACGGAATTTGCATCGTTCGTAGCCAGTGCTTCGATGAGTGATGAAATTTTTGGACCTTTGCTGCCGGTGTATTACTATTCTGCTGGTGACTTAGACGAACCCATCAACTTCATCACTGCTCGGGAGAAGCCGCTGGCGCTCTACCATTTCAGCAGCAATGGAAAGAACAAGGAACGTGTGGTTAGTGAAACCTCGGCCGGCAGCATGCTAATCAACGACGTGCTAATGCAATTGTCGAACGGGAACGTGCCTTTGGCGGAGTGGGAAACTCCGGTATGGGGGCCTACCATGGTCACTACGGCTTCCAAGCCTTCTCCCACAATAAGACAGTGATCTACAAGAATGGTCTGTTGGATCTACCGCAGCGATACGCTCCGTACTCGCCGTCCAAGAAATTTGTGTTGAGTATCGCCATGTATCCTTTCACGCGCCTCCACATGCGATTGCTGAAGTCGCTGGGTTTCGCTGCGGTGCTTGCTATCATCGCTGTCATTAGCAAGTTCTCCGTCTAAGCTGCGCCGATTCAGTGAAGACCTTCGTTTTAACCTCAGATTTTTATTCAGAACTAACCGCAAGGCGTAGTTGCATTACATAATGAAGTGGCAGTGCCGTCGTACCACTACTTCTGTGCTTCTACTTGCTGTCTTTGCTGTCCATATCCACGGAGCCTTTCTCCTCGTTGTGGGTAGCCTTCGCTCCTTTGCTGCTCCTTCATCCTCAACGTCTTCTGGACCCTCGTCGTCCTTGCTGAGCTTTCCCTCCGAACTCTTGCGCTTCCCACAGGTTTTTGCATCGGCTCGGGGTTTTCCACTGATGCACGCGCCCGCATCGCCTTCATAAGGCTGTAAAAGGAGTCATAGTCCATGGATGCGATCACGATTTCAAGGTACTGTTCAGCCTTGGGGTCCGTCTTGATTGACGTTTGGCACCGCTCTGCGAACTCCTCCTCCGTCACTCCTTGCTGCGCAAGAAAAACTGTCATTTGACAACGAGTACGTAAGCACCCAGACGATTGTTGCAGCCAAATTCAAAATCGCGCTACTCACTCGTCATTTGCTCGTTGAACATGTGCTGGAATTCAATGTAGACGGTCATGTATGCGAGCTGGTGCTCCAAGTCGTCCGTGAAGCTGAGCGCGTGGTCCAGGAAGAACTGCTCGAACTGGAGCTGGAATTGCGGCGTCTTGATGTACTCAGCCAGCGATCGCACCACGGGGTCCTGAATCTTGTCGTCCATGGCAAATGGCGGAGGATCGCGTCACGGTCCAGGCGCTGTTGTCGAGAAGGCAAACTGCGCGAACGAACGGCCGCACAGGGAGAAACCGCCTCACTGCGCTTCAAATAGCTCATCTGGCTTAATGTATCACCCCACACGCAGCAGCAGGCAGCAGCATTGTTGCTTGGTGGAGCAAAATACTCGGCAGACCAACCAGGCAACTTCAACTTGACCACGTGTAGCCATGTACCACTTGCGTACCATGCCTCTTTTACGTAAAACACACAAACCAAATCTTTTCACAATCGGACGGACACCTGGCATTCCTCCCCTTCCCAAATTTGGTGTATATCCTACTAGTACGAAATGGCGAAGTGGACGTTTTCCCTCTTGACGCTGTGCCTGGCGGCGCTGGTGCTGATGGTGCAGGCCGGCAAGGGCCCCGCGATCACCAGCCAGGTTTTCTTTGACGTGACCATCGACGGCGAGCCCGCCGGCCGGATCGTCATGGGACTGTACGGCAAGACCGTCCCCAAGACGGCGGAGAACTTCCGCGCTCTGTGCACGGGCGAGAAGGGCGTGGGCAACAGCGGCAAGCCTCTGCACTACAAGGAGAGCATCTTCCACCGCGTCATCCCCAACTTCATGCTGCAGGGCGGCGACTTCACCAGCTTTAACGGCATGGGCGGCGAGAGCATCTACGGCGCCAAGTTCCCGGACGAGAACTTCAAGCTGTAGGACCACAATAGTTGGAGTATTCTCGATGCAATAAAAGGAAGACTAACGTTCGTTGTGCGACAGGAAACACGCCGGCAAGGGCACGCTCAGCATGGCCAACTCGGGCGCCAACACGAACGGCAGCCAGTTCTTCATCTGTACGGTCAAGACGTCGTGGCTGGACGGCCGCCACGTCGTGTTCGGACGTGTGATTCAGGGCATGGACGTGCTGGACGCCATTGAGGCCGTGGGGTCCCCTAGCGGCACCCCAGCAAGAAGGTGGTCATTTCCGACAGTGGTGAGCTGGCGGCGGACGCCTTTGTCGAGGAGGAGTAGACGCTGCAACGGAACGGATGAGCACCACACTGGAGTTGACTTCTGAGCGTAATACTTTCAGGATATGTCGCGGTGCTGCTTGCTACACTATCCACGGTTTTCGTCTGATCATCTCCGGTTATCTCGGAAGAACTGAAGGCAAGAATCATAAGTGAAAGATTTTCAAACTGCAATCGACTCCAAACTAAAACGCCGATACAGCTATTGATGAACTGGTTTAATCCTGCCCTTGGCAGAAACCACCGCCGAACCAAAAACATACCGGTCTGAGCTGCTTCTCGTGTACACCGTCCGATAGGACCACGATAGCGACAAGTAGCGCGAAAATCTTGTTGCTGCAAAACATTGCTGGGTTGGAGCTTGATCCTTGGAGGAGATGGCTGGTTGCCTGTAAGCTTAGAAACGAGCTCTGGTTTAATCCTTCATTGTCGAAGCACAACTTCAATACGATGCGCGCTTGGAGGAGATATCTCGCCGTGGGAAGGCACACGTAGAGCATCTCGTTACTGTGACCGACATGGCGGAGAAAACTACCCGGTCTGTTCCACTGAAGGTCATGCAGCCGCTAAAGTAGAGTATCACTCGGTAGTTGCATGAGTAGCAGTCAAACGAGTAGTTTGTCGCCTGCGTACAGCCACAATCTTGTATGGCGGTCGTTTACTTCAACTTGGAGCATACAAATCCCAGTATGTTTGGACCATTCGGATAAGATGGCACCAACAGCGAAAATATGTATAGGCAAGTAAGTGTAAGGGTCTGCCTCAAAAGCGAAGTCAATGTGGTGCCCGCCATCATATTGGCCCGTCTTGCCGTCCGTGCTCTCAGACACAAGCGACGTAGTAGCGGTAAAACCAACTGGCTAACGATCGACGCATCATGCGGTTTGGGGCATGCCCACAATCACGTACCCGAGCCATGTTTTCATACTGGCTGAGCTTCACGCGAGCCACAAAGATGTACACCTGGCGGTCGAAGTCAAAACAAGCTGTCTAACTTTCGCTACCTCACTAATTCGACATGGAATCTATACCATGAACCTTGTTCATTTCCCCTGAAGCTCAAAGTATAGAGCTCATTTCCAAATTCGCTCGCTTGATCGACAGAGCTCCGTAGCACAAACGCAATCTTCGCGAAACCAAGACAAGCTGCCGAACCACCACGTCTCAAATGCTAACAACCAAAGTATTCGTTCTCCTCTTCGCTGTTGTCGCCATCTCAGGCGGTGCGCATGCTGACCAAGAAGCCGCCGAGAAGTACGGTGGAAGTGGCCTCCCAGCACGAGTGGTGGGCTCTCCGACATGACCAAAATGATTCCTGGTATGGGCGGCAGTGGAACCAGCGGCGGTCTTCCCGGAATGAGCGGTGGTCTCTCCGGTCTCAGCAAGATGATGCCTGGTATGGGCGGCGCTGGAACTGGTGGTGGACTTCCCGGAATGAGCGGTGGTCTCTCCGGTCTCAGCAAGATGATGCCTGGTATGGGCGGCGCTGGAACTGGTGGTGGACTTCCCGGAATGAGCGGTGGTCTCTCCGGTCTCAGCAACATGATGCCTGGTATGGGCGGCGCTGGAACTGGAGGTGGGCTCTCCGGAATGACTGGCGGCCTCCCAGATATGAGCAAGATGACGTCTGGCGCCGGCACAGTTCACGCGCCAGGCGCAGGTGCTAGTAGCACTGGAACTGGCGCTACTGGTTCTGTTACTGGGGTTTCTGGCAAGACAGCGACGGACAGTGCCAACAGCGGTGCCGCGCAAACGAGCAGTTCTACCACTGGGGCCACCACCGCCGGCACGGATGCAACTGGAGCCAGCACTTCGTCTCCGAAGACGTACCGCAATCTTCGCTCGGAGTAAATAAGTAGGCCCCAAGTCCGCCTCGTACGGTTCTGTTGATTGCGGGGTTTCGTGACGTCGAGGCCATGCTGCTGCCTTCATGGTTGTAGTGCAAACTATAAATGTGTGATTTGCGTTTTCAATTAGTTTCTTATCCTTATCCTAAGCTTCGATCATAGCTAAGAGCGCCAAGAGTACAAGATCCCAGGCGTCAGGGATAGGAGGTCTTCCGGGCATGGGAGGCCTCCCAGGCATGAACGTGTCCAGCTTCACTAAGATGGTTCCCGGTTTTTACTTGGTGCCTAGTACGCAAATATATGGGCAAGCTAAGCATGGTTCTATCCTATATGCAGGTCTAGTTGGTAGATTGCTCAGAGATTACTGAAGCGTATCGCCAACATTTGAGCAAGTCTTCAGCCAGCCGGCACGATTTCAAAGGTTCAATGCTTTCGCATGCTGCAATGTTGTCCGAATGCAAATTCGGGTTGCTTACTCGCTCACATAGTGCCACAACTTGTGGCCCACAAGCTCTCATAGCATACCAATTGATTGTTGCAGTCTTTGCATGTAGATAAGATGATGTTGGGCACCGTAACCTAAGCATGTATTTCTCCATACGCCCGTCTTAAGAGCGATCAACGTCACGGCACGCAGCAACAAGAATTAGTGAGCAAATGGAGCTCCGCATCTTAAAATTAATGGCAAGCATCGTTATGGAGCACTAAATGGGCAACCGTGAAAAAGCTCGAACTTGGTTATTATCCTTCTCGATTGTACTAACATTTGTATGGGCCAAGTTGAAGTGACTCACTGTCCATTGTAAACCACCGGTCAAGTTTTCTAAACTTGCAAGCAACCAGCCATTCCTCCAAGGACCAAGCTCCAACCCAGCAATGTTTTGCAGCAACAAGATTTTCGCGCTACTTGTCGCTATCGTGGTCCTATCGGACAGTGTACATGCTGAAGAAGCAGCAGCTCAGACCGGTATTCCTGCATGCCTTCTGTTCGCAATTTGTGATGACCAGGGCCTACAACAGTGAAAACAACGGATCTGCTTGGTTAGAAAACGTATTCTAAGAAGACATGGTAAACATCATCGTTCACCATGATGTCCATAACTATCTACGAACAGCGACTGTGCTACAAGCCACACCAGTGCCTTACAACTCACTCCTCATTTCCAAATTCACTCACTCCAGTCGACCCCACTCCTCGGTTCGTCGGTCCCTACAACAACAAACCCCAGAACTATTCCAGCCATGTTCAACAATAGTAAGATCTTCGCCCTCTGTCTCGCCGTCGCGGCACTCTCCAGCGGTGCAAGCGCCGAGAAGCAGGTCGCCGAGACCTTCGGTCTACTGGGATCCCCGGTGTCAGTGTCGGAGTTCCAGGCGTCACGAGCGTGGAAGTCGGCGTCCCCGGTGTCGGCGTTGGTGTCCCCGGTGTTGCTTGTTGGGGCCACAGGCGTCGTGGGTGTCGGCGTCCCTGGCGTTGGTGTCGGTGTCAATGGTGTCGGCGTTGGTGTCCCCGGTGTTGCTAGTGTCGGTGTTGGGACCTCAGGCGTCGTGGGTGTCGACAAAGGTGTCGGTGTTGGTGTTGGCACGCCTGTTGTAGGATGTCGACATCGGCGTTGGAACCGGCGTGGGCACTATTCGAGCAAGACTGTGACTGTCACGAATGGTGACGGCACCACCTCGGCGAAGGCAGCACAGACGGATGGTGTCTCGTCGGCGAGTGCCTCTGCGAATGCTTCTGGGAATGCAAACGCGAACACTGTGGCGAAGGCTGGTCTCTGTTTGGCTTATAAAAATAACGATGTTCCATTGACTATTGTTGACCGCAGTTTTCAGCTCAGCTAAACGCGCATTTGGTGCTTGCTACTACACAAAAGACTTACTATGTTACATAGTCCTCCTCGATGGATTCCTGGTCAGAATAACTGAACAAGTTGTGTATTGACGTGAAGCAGCTTGTTTTTTTACACTGGGCGACCCGCAGTCCTGGTGCTGCCGAGCGAAGGGGCGAGACGAGGTACTCCAGGCCTCGACTCATACCCGGCAGTCCACCACCGAACCCAAACATCGAGCTCTGGTTTAATCCTTCATTGTCGAAGCACAACTTCAATACGATGTGCGCTTGGAGGAGATATCTCGCCGTGGGAAGGCACACGTAGAACATCTCGTTACTGTGACCGACATGGCGGAGAAAACTACCCGGTCTGTTCCACTGAAGGTCATGCAGCCGCTAAAGTAGAGTATCACTCGGTAGTTGCATGAGTAGCAGTCAAACGAGTAGTTTGTCGCCTGCGTACAGCCACAATCTTGTATGGCGGTCGTTTACTTCAACTTGGAGCATACAAATCCCAGTATGTTTGGACCATTCGGATAAGATGGCACCAACAGCGAAAATATGTATAGGCAAGTAAGTGTAAGGGTCTGCCTCAAAAGCGAAGTCAATGTGGTGCCCGCCATCATATTGGCCCGTCTTGCCGTCCGTGCTCTCAGACACAAGCGACGTAGTAGCGGTAAAACCAACTGGCTAACGATCGACGCATCATGCGGTTTGGGGCATGCCCACAATCACGTACCCGAGCCATGTTTTCATACTGGCTGAGCTTCACGCGAGCCACAAAGATGTACACCTGGCGGTCGAAGTCAAAACAAGCTGTCTAACTTTCGCTACCTCACTAATTCGACATGGAATCTATACCATGAACCTTGTTCATTTCCCCTGAAGCTCAAAGTATAGAGCTCATTTCCAAATTCGCTCGCTTGATCGACAGAGCTCCGTAGCACAAACGCAATCTTCGCGAAACCAAGACAAGCTGCCGAACCACCACGTCTCAAATGCTAACAACCAAAGTATTCGTTCTCCTCTTCGCTGTTGTCGCCATCTCAGGCGGTGCGCATGCTGACCAAGAAGCCGCCGAGAAGTACGGTGGAAGTGGCCTCCCAGCACGAGTGGTGGGCTCTCCGACATGACCAAAATGATTCCTGGTATGGGCGGCAGTGGAACCAGCGGCGGTCTTCCCGGAATGAGCGGTGGTCTCTCCGGTCTCAGCAAGATGATGCCTGGTATGGGCGGCGCTGGAACTGGTGGTGGACTTCCCGGAATGAGCGGTGGTCTCTCCGGTCTCAGCAAGATGATGCCTGGTATGGGCGGCGCTGGAACTGGTGGTGGACTTCCCGGAATGAGCGGTGGTCTCTCCGGTCTCAGCAACATGATGCCTGGTATGGGCGGCGCTGGAACTGGAGGTGGGCTCTCCGGAATGACTGGCGGCCTCCCAGATATGAGCAAGATGACGTCTGGCGCCGGCACAGTTCACGCGCCAGGCGCAGGTGCTAGTAGCACTGGAACTGGCGCTACTGGTTCTGTTACTGGGGTTTCTGGCAAGACAGCGACGGACAGTGCCAACAGCGGTGCCGCGCAAACGAGCAGTTCTACCACTGGGGCCACCACCGCCGGCACGGATGCAACTGGAGCCAGCACTTCGTCTCCGAAGACGTACCGCAATCTTCGCTCGGAGTAAATAAGTAGGCCCCAAGTCCGCCTCGTACGGTTCTGTTGATTGCGGGGTTTCGTGACGTCGAGGCCATGCTGCTGCCTTCATGGTTGTAGTGCAAACTATAAATGTGTGATTTGCGTTTTCAATTAGTTTCTTATCCTTATCCTAAGCTTCGATCATAGCTAAGAGCGCCAAGAGTACAAGATCCCAGGCGTCAGGGATAGGAGGTCTTCCGGGCATGGGAGGCCTCCCAGGCATGAACGTGTCCAGCTTCACTAAGATGGTTCCCGGTTTTTACTTGGTGCCTAGTACGCAAATATATGGGCAAGCTAAGCATGGTTCTATCCTATATGCAGGTCTAGTTGGTAGATTGCTCAGAGATTACTGAAGCGTATCGCCAACATTTGAGCAAGTCTTCAGCCAGCCGGCACGATTTCAAAGGTTCAATGCTTTCGCATGCTGCAATGTTGTCCGAATGCAAATTCGGGTTGCTTACTCGCTCACATAGTGCCACAACTTGTGGCCCACAAGCTCTCATAGCATACCAATTGATTGTTGCAGTCTTTGCATGTAGATAAGATGATGTTGGGCACCGTAACCTAAGCATGTATTTCTCCATACGCCCGTCTTAAGAGCGATCAACGTCACGGCACGCAGCAACAAGAATTAGTGAGCAAATGGAGCTCCGCATCTTAAAATTAATGGCAAGCATCGTTATGGAGCACTAAATGGGCAACCGTGAAAAGCTCGAACTTGGTTATTATCCTTCTCGATTGTACTAACATTTGTATGGGCCAAGTTGAAGTGACTCACTGTCCATTGTAAACCACCGGTCAAGTTTTCTAAACTTGCAAGCAACCAGCCATTCCTCCAAGGACCAAGCTCCAACCCAGCAATGTTTTGCAGCAACAAGATTTTCGCGCTACTTGTCGCTATCGTGGTCCTATCGGACAGTGTACATGCTGAAGAAGCAGCAGCTCAGACCGGTATTCCTGCATGCCTTCTGTTCGCAATTTGTGATGACCAGGGCCTACAACAGTGAAAACAACGGATCTGCTTGGTTAGAAAACGTATTCTAAGAAGACATGGTAAACATCATCGTTCACCATGATGTCCATAACTATCTACGAACAGCGACTGTGCTACAAGCCACACCAGTGCCTTACAACTCACTCCTCATTTCCAAATTCACTCACTCCAGTCGACCCCACTCCTCGGTTCGTCGGTCCTTACAACAACAAACCCCAGAACTATTCCAGCCATGTTCAACAATAGTAAGATCTTCGCCCTCTGTCTCGCCGTCGCGGCACTCTCCAGCGGTGCAAGCGCCGAGAAGCAGGTCGCCGAGACCTTCGGTCTACTGGGATCCCCGGTGTCAGTGTCGGAGTTCCAGGCGTCACGAGCGTGGAAGTCGGCGTCCCCGGTGTCGGCGTTGGTGTCCCCGGTGTTGCTTGTTGGGGCCACAGGCGTCGTGGGTGTCGGCGTCCCTGGCGTTGGTGTCGGTGTCAATGGTGTCGGCGTTGGTGTCCCCGGTGTTGCTAGTGTCGGTGTTGGGACCTCAGGCGTCGTGGGTGTCGACAAAGGTGTCGGTGTTGGTGTTGGCACGCCTGTTGTAGGATGTCGACATCGGCGTTGGAACCGGCGTGGGCACTATTCGAGCAAGACTGTGACTGTCACGAATGGTGACGGCACCACCTCGGCGAAGGCAGCACAGACGGATGGTGTCTCGTCGGCGAGTGCCTCTGCGAATGCTTCTGGGAATGCAAACGCGAACACTGTGGCGAAGGCTGGTCTCTGTTTGGCTTATAAAAATAACGATGTTCCATTGACTATTGTTGACCGCAGTTTTCAGCTCAGCTAAACGCGCATTTGGTGCTTGCTACTACACAAAAGACTTACTATGTTACATAGTCCTCCTCGATGGATTCCTGGTCAGAATAACTGAACAAGTTGTGTATTGACGTGAAGCAGCTTGTTTTTTTACACTGGGCGACCCGCAGTCCTGGTGCTGCCGAGCGAAGGGGCGAGACGAGGTACTCCAGGCCTCGACTCATACCCGGCAGTCCACCACCGAACCCAAACATCGAGCTCTGGTTTAATCCTTCATTGTCGAAGCACAACTTCAATACGATGTGCGCTTGGAGGAGATATCTCGCCGTGGGAAGGCACACGTAGAACATCTCGTTACTGTGACCGACATGGCGGAGAAAACTACCCGGTCTGTTCCACTGAAGGTCATGCAGCCGCTAAAGTAGAGTATCACTCGGTAGTTGCATGAGTAGCAGTCAAACGAGTAGTTTGTCGCCTGCGTACAGCCACAATCTTGTATGGCGGTCGTTTACTTCAACTTGGAGCATACAAATCCCAGTATGTTTGGACCATTCGGATAAGATGGCACCAACAGCGAAAATATGTATAGGCAAGTAAGTGTAAGGGTCTGCCTCAAAAGCGAAGTCAATGTGGTGCCCGCCATCATATTGGCCCGTCTTGCCGTCCGTGCTCTCAGACACAAGCGACGTAGTAGCGGTAAAACCAACTGGCTAACGATCGACGCATCATGCGGTTTGGGGCATGCCCACAATCACGTACCCGAGCCATGTTTTCATACTGGCTGAGCTTCACGCGAGCCACAAAGATGTACACCTGGCGGTCGAAGTCAAAACAAGCTGTCTAACTTTCGCTACCTCACTAATTCGACATGGAATCATACCATGAACCTTGTTCATTTCCCTGAAGCTCAAAGTATAGAGCTCATTTCCAAATTCGCTCGCTTGATCGACAGAGCTCCGTAGCACAAACGCAATCTTCGCGAAACCAAGACAAGCTGCCGAACCACCACGTCTCAAATGCTAACAACCAAAGTATTCGTTCTCCTCTTCGCTGTTGTCGCCATCTCAGGCGGTGCGCATGCTGACCAAGAAGCCGCCGAGAAGTACGGTGGAAGTGGCCTCCCCAGCACGAGTGGTGGGCTCTCCGACATGACCAAAATGATTCCTGGTATGGGCGGCAGTGGAACCAGCGGCGGTCTTCCCGGAATGAGCGGTGGTCTCTCCGGTCTCAGCAAGATGATGCCTGGTATGGGCGGCGCTGGAACTGGTGGTGGACTTCCCGGAATGAGCGGTGGTCTCTCCGGTCTCAGCAAGATGATGCCTGGTATGGGCGGCGCTGGAACTGGTGGTGGACTTCCCGGAATGAGCGGTGGTCTCTCCGGTCTCAGCAAGATGATGCCTGGTATGGGCGGCGCTGGAACTGGTGGTGGACTTCCCGGAATGAGCGGTGGTCTCTCCGGTCTCAGCAACATGATGCCTGGTATGGGCGGCGCTGGAACTGGAGGTGGGCTCTCCGGAATGACTGGCGGCCTCCCAGATATGAGCAAGATGACGTCTGGCGCCGGCACAGTTCACGCGCCAGGCGCAGGTGCTAGTAGCACTGGAACTGGCGCTACTGGTTCTGTTACTGGGGTTTCTGGCAAGACAGCGACGGACAGTGCCAACAGCGGTGCCGCGCAAACGAGCAGTTCTACCACTGGGGCCACCACCGCCGGCACGGATGCAACTGAGCCAGCACTTCGTCTCCGAAGACGTACCGCAATCTTCGCTCGGAGTAAATAAGTAGGCCCCAAGTCCGCCTCGTACGGTTCTGTTGATTGCGGGGTTTCGTGACGTCGAGGCCATGCTGCTGCCTTCATGGTTGTAGTGCAAACTATAAATGTGTGATTTGCGTTTTCAATTAGTTTCTTATCCTTATCCTAAGCTTCGATCATAGCTAAGAGCGCCAAGAGTACAAGATCCCAGGCGTCAGGGATAGGAGGTCTTCCGGGCATGGGAGGCCTCCCAGGCATGAACGTGTCCAGCTTCACTAAGATGGTTCCCGGTTTTTACTTGGTGCCTAGTACGCAAATATATGGGCAAGCTAAGCATGGTTCTATCCTATATGCAGGTCTAGTTGGTAGATTGCTCAGAGATTACTGAAGCGTATCGCCAACATTTGAGCAAGTCTTCAGCCAGCCGGCACGATTTCAAAGGTTCAATGCTTTCGCATGCTGCAATGTTGTCCGAATGCAAATTCGGGTTGCTTACTCGCTCACATAGTGCCACAACTTGTGGCCCACAAGCTCTCATAGCATACCAATTGATTGTTGCAGTCTTTGCATGTAGATAAGATGATGTTGGGCACCGTAACCTAAGCATGTATTTCTCCATACGCCCGTCTTAAGAGCGATCAACGTCACGGCACGCAGCAACAAGAATTAGTGAGCAAATGGAGCTCCGCATCTTAAAATTAATGGCAAGCATCGTTATGGAGCACTAAATGGGCAACCGTGAAAAAGCTCGAACTTGGTTATTATCCTTCTCGATTGTACTAACATTTGTATGGGCCAAGTTGAAGTGACTCACTGTCCATTGTAAACCACCGGTCAAGTTTTCTAAACTTGCAAGCAACCAGCCATTCCTCCAAGGACCAAGCTCCAACCCAGCAATGTTTTGCAGCAACAAGATTTTCGCGCTACTTGTCGCTATCGTGGTCCTATCGGACAGTGTACATGCTGAAGAAGCAGCAGCTCAGACCGGTATTCCTGCATGCCTTCTGTTCGCAATTTGTGATGACCAGGGCCTACAACAGTGAAAACAACGGATCTGCTTGGTTAGAAAACGTATTCTAAGAAGACATGGTAAACATCATCGTTCACCATGATGTCCATAACTATCTACGAACAGCGACTGTGCTACAAGCCACACCAGTGCCTTACAACTCACTCCTCATTTCCAAATTCACTCACTCCAGTCGACCCCACTCCTCGGTTCGTCGGTCCTTACAACAACAAACCCCAGAACTATTCCAGCCATGTTCAACAATAGTAAGATCTTCGCCCTCTGTCTCGCCGTCGCGGCACTCTCCAGCGGTGCAAGCGCCGAGAAGCAGGTCGCCGAGACCTTCGGTCTACTGGGATCCCCGGTGTCAGTGTCGGAGTTCCAGGCGTCACGAGCGTGGAAGTCGGCGTCCCCGGTGTCGGCGTTGGTGTCCCCGGTGTTGCTTGTTGGGGCCACAGGCGTCGTGGGTGTCGGCGTCCCTGGCGTTGGTGTCGGTGTCAATGGTGTCGGCGTTGGTGTCCCCGGTGTTGCTAGTGTCGGTGTTGGGACCTCAGGCGTCGTGGGTGTCGACAAAGGTGTCGGTGTTGGTGTTGGCACGCCTGTTGTAGGATGTCGACATCGGCGTTGGAACCGGCGTGGGCACTATTCGAGCAAGACTGTGACTGTCACGAATGGTGACGGCACCACCTCGGCGAAGGCAGCACAGACGGATGGTGTCTCGTCGGCGAGTGCCTCTGCGAATGCTTCTGGGAATGCAAACGCGAACACTGTGGCGAAGGCTGGTCTCTGTTTGGCTTATAAAAATAACGATGTTCCATTGACTATTGTTGACCGCAGTTTTCAGCTCAGCTAAACGCGCATTTGGTGCTTGCTACTACACAAAAGACTTACTATGTTACATAGTCCTCCTCGATGGATTCCTGGTCAGAATAACTGAACAAGTTGTGTATTGACGTGAAGCAGCTTGTTTTTACACTGGGCGACCCGCAGTCCTGGTGCTGCCGAGCGAAGGGGCGAGACGAGGTACTCCAGGCCTCGACTCATACCCGGCAGTCCACCACCGAACCCAAACATCGAGCTCTGGTTTAATCCTTCATTGTCGAAGCACAACTTCAATACGATGTGCGCTTGGAGGAGATATCTCGCCGTGGGAAGGCACACGTAGAACATCTCGTTACTGTGACCGACATGGCGGAGAAAACTACCCGGTCTGTTCCACTGAAGGTCATGCAGCCGCTAAAGTAGAGTATCACTCGGTAGTTGCATGAGTAGCAGTCAAACGAGTAGTTTGTCGCCTGCGTACAGCCACAATCTTGTATGGCGGTCGTTTACTTCAACTTGGAGCATACAAATCCCAGTATGTTTGGACCATTCGGATAAGATGGCACCAACAGCGAAAATATGTATAGGCAAGTAAGTGTAAGGGTCTGCCTCAAAAGCGAAGTCAATGTGGTGCCCGCCATCATATTGGCCCGTCTTGCCGTCCGTGCTCTCAGACACAAGCGACGTAGTAGCGGTAAAACCAACTGGCTAACGATCGACGCATCATGCGGTTTGGGGCATGCCCACAATCACGTACCCGAGCCATGTTTTCATACTGGCTGAGCTTCACGCGAGCCACAAAGATGTACACCTGGCGGTCGAAGTCAAACAAGCTGTCTAACTTTCGCTACCTCACTAATTCGACATGGAATCTATACCATGAACCTTGTTCATTTCCCCTGAAGCTCAAAGTATAGAGCTCATTTCCAAATTCGCTCGCTTGATCGACAGAGCTCCGTAGCACAAACGCAATCTTCGCGAAACCAAGACAAGCTGCCGAACCACCACGTCTCAAATGCTAACAACCAAAGTATTCGTTCTCCTCTTCGCTGTTGTCGCCATCTCAGGCGGTGCGCATGCTGACCAAGAAGCCGCCGAGAAGTACGGTGGAAGTGGCCTCCCAGCACGAGTGGTGGGCTCTCCGACATGACCAAAATGATTCCTGGTATGGGCGGCAGTGGAACCAGCGGCGGTCTTCCCGGAATGAGCGGTGGTCTCTCCGGTCTCAGCAAGATGATGCCTGGTATGGGCGGCGCTGGAACTGGTGGTGGACTTCCCGGAATGAGCGGTGGTCTCTCCGGTCTCAGCAAGATGATGCCTGGTATGGGCGGCGCTGGAACTGGTGGTGGACTTCCCGGAATGAGCGGTGGTCTCTCCGGTCTCAGCAAGATGATGCCTGGTATGGGCGGCGCTGGAACTGGTGGTGGACTTCCCGGAATGAGCGGTGGTCTCTCCGGTCTCAGCAACATGATGCCTGGTATGGGCGGCGCTGGAACTGAGGTGGGCTCTCCGGAATGACTGGCGGCCTCCCAGATATGAGCAAGATGACGTCTGGCGCCGGCACAGTTCACGCGCCAGGCGCAGGTGCTAGTAGCACTGGAACTGGCGCTACTGGTTCTGTTACTGGGGTTTCTGGCAAGACAGCGACGGACAGTGCCAACAGCGGTGCCGCGCAAACGAGCAGTTCTACCACTGGGGCCACCACCGCCGGCACGGATGCAACTGGAGCCAGCACTTCGTCTCCGAAGACGTACCGCAATCTTCGCTCGGAGTAAATAAGTAGGCCCCAAGTCCGCCTCGTACGGTTCTGTTGATTGCGGGGTTTCGTGACGTCGAGGCCATGCTGCTGCCTTCATGGTTGTAGTGCAAACTATAAATGTGTGATTTGCGTTTTCAATTAGTTTCTTATCCTTATCCTAGCTTCGATCATAGCTAAGAGCGCCAAGAGTACAAGATCCCAGGCGTCAGGGATAGGAGGTCTTCCGGGCATGGGAGGCCTCCCAGGCATGAACGTGTCCAGCTTCACTAAGATGGTTCCCGGTTTTTACTTGGTGCCTAGTACGCAAATATATGGGCAAGCTAAGCATGGTTCTATCCTATATGCAGGTCTAGTTGGTAGATTGCTCAGAGATTACTGAAGCGTATCGCCAACATTTGAGCAAGTCTTCAGCCAGCCGGCACGATTTCAAAGGTTCAATGCTTTCGCATGCTGCAATGTTGTCCGAATGCAAATTCGGGTTGCTTACTCGCTCACATAGTGCCACAACTTGTGGCCCACAAGCTCTCATAGCATACCAATTGATTGTTGCAGTCTTTGCATGTAGATAAGATGATGTTGGGCACCGTAACCTAAGCATGTATTTCTCCATACGCCCGTCTTAAGAGCGATCAACGTCACGGCACGCAGCAACAAGAATTAGTGAGCAAATGGAGCTCCGCATCTTAAAATTAATGGCAAGCATCGTTATGGAGCACTAAATGGGCAACCGTGAAAAAGCTCGAACTTGGTTATTATCCTTCTCGATTGTACTAACATTTGTATGGGCCAAGTTGAAGTGACTCACTGTCCATTGTAAACCACCGGTCAAGTTTTCTAAACTTGCAAGCAACCAGCCATTCCTCCAAGGACCAAGCTCCAACCCAGCAATGTTTTGCAGCAACAAGATTTTCGCGCTACTTGTCGCTATCGTGGTCCTATCGGACAGTGTACATGCTGAAGAAGCAGCAGCTCAGACCGGTATTCCTGCATGCCTTCTGTTCGCAATTTGTGATGACCAGGGCCTACAACAGTGAAAACAACGGATCTGCTTGGTTAGAAAACGTATTCTAAGAAGACATGGTAAACATCATCGTTCACCATGATGTCCATAACTATCTACGAACAGCGACTGTGCTACAAGCCACACCAGTGCCTTACAACTCACTCCTCATTTCCAAATTCACTCACTCCAGTCGACCCCACTCCTCGGTTCGTCGGTCCCTACAACAACAAACCCCAGAACTATTCCAGCCATGTTCAACAATAGTAAGATCTTCGCCCTCTGTCTCGCCGTCGCGGCACTCTCCAGCGGTGCAAGCGCCGAGAAGCAGGTCGCCGAGACCTTCGGTCTACTGGGATCCCCGGTGTCAGTGTCGGAGTTCCAGGCGTCACGAGCGTGGAAGTCGGCGTCCCCGGTGTCGGCGTTGGTGTCCCCGGTGTTGCTTGTTGGGGCCACAGGCGTCGTGGGTGTCGGCGTCCCTGGCGTTGGTGTCGGTGTCAATGGTGTCGGCGTTGGTGTCCCCGGTGTTGCTAGTGTCGGTGTTGGGACCTCAGGCGTCGTGGGTGTCGACAAAGGTGTCGGTGTTGGTGTTGGCACGCCTGTTGTAGGATGTCGACATCGGCGTTGGAACCGGCGTGGGCACTATTCGAGCAAGACTGTGACTGTCACGAATGGTGACGGCACCACCTCGGCGAAGGCAGCACAGACGGATGGTGTCTCGTCGGCGAGTGCCTCTGCGAATGCTTCTGGGAATGCAAACGCGAACACTGTGGCGAAGGCTGGTCTCTGTTTGGCTTATAAAAATAACGATGTTCCATTGACTATTGTTGACCGCATTTTTCAGCTCAGCTAAACGCGCATTTGGTGCTTGCTACTACACAAAAGACTTACTATGTTACATAGTCCTCCTCGATGGATTCCTGGTCAGAATAACTGAACAAGTTGTGTATTGACGTGAAGCAGCTTGTTTTTTTACACTGGGCGACCCGCAGTCCTGGTGCTGCCGAGCGAAGGGGCGAGACGAGGTACTCCAGGCCTCGACTCATACCCGGCAGTCCACCACCGAACCCAAACATCGAGCTCTGGTTTAATCCTTCATTGTCGAAGCACAACTTCAATACGATGTGCGCTTGGAGGGAGATATCTCGCCGTGGGAAGGCACACGTAGAACATCTCGTTACTGTGACCGACATGGCGGAGAAAACTACCCGGTCTGTTCCACTGAAGGTCATGCAGCCGCTAAAGTAGAGTATCACTCGGTAGTTGCATGAGTAGCAGTCAAACGAGTAGTTTGTCGCCTGCGTACAGCCACAATCTTGTATGGCGGTCGTTTACTTCAACTTGGAGCATACAAATCCCAGTATGTTTGGACCATTCGGATAAGATGGCACCAACAGCGAAAATATGTATAGGCAAGTAAGTGTAAGGGTCTGCCTCAAAAGCGAAGTCAATGTGGTGCCCGCCATCATATTGGCCCGTCTTGCCGTCCGTGCTCTCAGACACAAGCGACGTAGTAGCGGTAAAACCAACTGGCTAACGATCGACGCATCATGCGGTTTGGGGCATGCCCACAATCACGTACCCGAGCCATGTTTTCATACTGGCTGAGCTTCACGCGAGCCACAAAGATGTACACCTGGCGGTCGAAGTCAAAACAAGCTGTCTAACTTTCGCTACCTCACTAATTCGACATGGAATCTATACCATGAACCTTGTTCATTTCCCTGAAGCTCAAAGTATAGAGCTCATTTCCAAATTCGCTCGCTTGATCGACAGAGCTCCGTAGCACAAACGCAATCTTCGCGAAACCAAGACAAGCTGCCGAACCACCACGTCTCAAATGCTAACAACCAAAGTATTCGTTCTCCTCTTCGCTGTTGTCGCCATCTCAGGCGGTGCGCATGCTGACCAAGAAGCCGCCGAGAAGTACGGTGGAAGTGGCCTCCCAGCACGAGTGGTGGGCTCTCCGACATGACCAAAATGATTCCTGGTATGGGCGGCAGTGGAACCAGCGGTGGTCTTCCCGGAATGAGCGGTGGTCTCTCCGGTCTCAGCAAGATGATGCCTGGTATGGGCGGCGCTGGAACTGGTGGTGGACTTCCCGGAATGAGCGGTGGTCTCTCCGGTCTCAGCAAGATGATGCCTGGTATGGGCGGCGCTGGAACTGGTGGTGGACTTCCCGGAATGAGCGGTGGTCTCTCCGGTCTCAGCAAGATGATGCCTGGTATGGGCGGCGCTGGAACTGGTGGTGGACTTCCCGGAATGAGCGGTGGTCTCTCCGGTCTCAGCAACATGATGCCTGGTATGGGCGGCGCTGGAACTGGAGGTGGGCTCTCCGGAATGACTGGCGGCCTCCCAGATATGAGCAAGATGACGTCTGGCGCCGGCACAGTTCACGCGCCAGGCGCAGGTGCTAGTAGCACTGGAACTGGCGCTACTGGTTCTGTTACTGGGGTTTCTGGCAAGACAGCGACGGACAGTGCCAACAGCGGTGCCGCGCAAACGAGCAGTTCTACCACTGGGGCCACCACCGCCGGCACGGATGCAACTGGAGCCAGCACTTCGTCTCCGAAGACGTACCGCAATCTTCGCTCGGAGTAAATAAGTAGGCCCCAAGTCCGCCTCGTACGGTTCTGTTGATTGCGGGGTTTCGTGACGTCGAGGCCATGCTGCTGCCTTCATGGTTGTAGTGCAAACTATAAATGTGTGATTTGCGTTTTCAATTAGTTTCTTATCCTTATCCTAGGCTTCGATCATAGCTAAGAGCGCCAAGAGTACAAGATCCCAGGCGTCAGGGATAGCGGTATATTAAAAAACTGCTTCATCAATACACCACTTCCCCAGCCATTCAGCCAGGAGGACTACGGTATATAACATAGCAAGTATTTTGTGTAAGCGTAGTAACAAGCACTAAATGCGCGTTTAGCTGAGCTGAAAAATGCGGTCAACAATAGTCAATGGAACATCGTTATTTAAAATGCCAAACAGAGACGACAACTCATCAACGATTCTGCATTGCAGGTACTGCTAAGACCAGTGGAAAATCACAAAGCTGCTGTCGCGCGTGATCTTGATCCGCTCTACTCCACCGAGCGGAGCTGGGCGGTACGCCTTCTGAGAAGACGCACCACCCGCATCAGCCTTCGCCACAGTGTTCGCGTTCGCATTCGCAGAGGCACTCGCAGAGGCACTCGCCGACGAGACACCATCCGTATGTGCTGCCTTCGCCAAGGTGGTGCCGTCACTGTTCGTGACAGTCACAGTCTTGCTCGAATAGTGCCCACGCCGGTTCCAACGCCGATGTCGACATCCTACAACAGGCGTGCCAACACCAACACCGACACCTTTGTCGACACCCACGACGCCTGAGGTCCCAACACCGACACTAGCAACACCGGGGACACCAACGCCGACACCATTGACACCGACACCAACGCCAGGGACGCCGACACCCACGACGCCTGTGGCCCCAACAAGCAACACCGGGGACACCAACGCCGACACCGGGGACGCCGACTTCCACGCTCGTGACGCCTGGAACTCCGACACTGACACCGGGGATCCCAGTAGACCGAAGGTCTCGGCGACCTGCTTCTCGGCGCTTGCACCGCTGGAGAGTGCCGCGACGGCGAGACAGAGGGCGAAGATCTTACTATTGTTGAACATGGCTGGAATAGTTCTGGGGTTTGTTGTTGTAGGGACCGACGAACCGAGGAGTGGGGTCGACTGGAGTGAGTGAATTTGGAAATGAGGAGTGAGTTGTAAGGCACTGGTGTGGCTTGTAGCACAGTCGCTGTTCGTAGATAGTTATGGACATCATGGTGAACGATGATGTTTACCATGTCTTCTTAGAATACGTTTTCTAACCAAGCAGATCCGTTGTTTTCACTGTTGTAGGCCCTGGTCATCACAAATAGCAAACACAAGGCATGCAGGATTACTTGACCGACAAATGAGACAGTGAGTTCTTTCAGCTTTACGCTGAAAGCTAAGGGGCTCGGAGGAGTTTCTAAGACCCAAAATCCCTGTGTGGTACTCCACATATGCTAAAATCAGCAGTGGGTACACGTCCCTTTTCCGTATTTGCAGCCTTCCCGTATTTTAGCGTCTTGGTGTTTGTAAGAGGCCTCCCGTGAAAAAAGCTTCGGATTTGTGAAAGTGGTCAAAATTAGCTCGAGGCCCTCGAAGAAGGTAGCCATGCACTTACAACGGCAATTCACGGCACTTTGCTGTCGAATTTATTTGCAACGGCTGCTGTATTGGCGCTGCTATAGAAACTAGGGCTACGCGAATGCTGAGATAGGAAATATACAGTATCTGTATAGCACATGATGCCCAATTAACTCAAATACTCCTGGAGTATAGCCAAAACAACTCTTCGATGCCCATCGGCGTCCAAATGAGCTCAGGGCGCATCTCCTGCGTCTGCTTCGCAGCCGCAGCATCTGCGCAGCATGCTTTGTTGCTACTGCGGGGTGGTACTAAAGGCTGCAAGCTGGTATACTTTTAAAAGTACACCGGAACGAAAATGGCGCCGTCTAGCAACCGGTTGCCAACCGGTACAAAATGGTGACGACAATAAAGCCCCCAGAGTCCGGCTTGCAACCGGTTGCCAACTGGTATGTACCGGTACAAAATGGGCGACGACAATAAAGAAACCGGTTGCCAACTGGTATATACCGGTACAAAATTGGCGACGACAATAAAGCCCCCAGAGCCCGCCTAGAAACCGGTAGCAGGCCGGTATAACCGACGGAATTAACCCTTGTTGGGCTGCCCTGCAGCAATGAATTGCTTCCTATCTCAGTATTAGAGGTCTTTAGCAAAACCGAAATTTCGTTATTTTCTGTTGTAGCACGTGGTATTTCACCTAACCAGCGCTCGCATTCCGAAGTTTCGATCGAACACTTCATCGGAAATCGGACGAAATAACATCTCTTTACGGTATGGGATTGACAAGTTACGGCTTTTATGCCACAACTAAAAGCTCTACTGATACCGCCTTATTCATCGCCTCCGAGTTAGTGCGCTTTGCGGACGATGCGCTGAAGAGTTTCACGCACTGTAGTATCAGCTCACGATTGCTAGCTTGAATGCGTTCCTCAAATCGGAGTCGTTCTTCACTTTGTTGTTTTTCAAAATCGAGACGTGCTTCAAACTGTTTCTGGTGCTGATCCAATTCACGCGTTTGCAGCTCAACCTGCTCTTTATGGCGCTCCTCCTCTCGTCGAGAAAGGCATTTGATCGCTTGGGAGTAGTACTGAGCACAGAGTTTGACACCTGCGACGGGCCGGCAGACGCACCGCTCCTAACACTCTCTGAGTCGCTCTCGTCACTTTGCTCCACTGAGCTGTCCGAAATATCTGCATCTCGCTGCGCGCGGCGTCGCTTACTCTCTTCTACAATGGCGACCGCACAACTAGCCAAGTCTTCCTCCTTTTATCCTTTGCAGCCTTTTTAGCACTCTTGGCATCCATGTGAATGCGCTCTAACTCAATGTAGTCGCGAAGTAGTCCATTAAGATCTTCGTAGTGACTTTGAACGTTAACAGCGTGAAGAGCTTCTTCTACACCACTTGCACGTGATGACACCAACTCGTCTGTCTTGAATCTTGCTTTCAGGAGGTTGAGGCGGTCGCGAACTTGCTTCACGTTGAGCTGAGCTCCTATTGCACTCGAAACACCTTTGACCACGTCCTCCCACACGCTACCTGTCGCTCCCCGCTGTGCAGCAAAAGGCTTCAGACGAATCAGCCCCTAATCAGCTCCTGGTCCTGTCCGGGCTTGAAGCGAAACACCATGCCTGGCTGTGGGTGCTGCTCTTCTTGTCTCTGGTATATTTCGAACTACAAGCAAACAAGCGTTATGGAGCAGATAGAGCGTCTAATTTTAAGCAGCAGATAATGTTATTCCGAGGTTGCAACATACGATGTCAACCGAAATTGGCGGCGTCTGCTAAATGCATCTCGTGTTCTGGTCTGGTGGGTTGATCAGCCGATCGGAAACAGCCAAACCGAACAAATATGCTAAAGACCTCTATTAATAGAATTATACAGGTACGGTCGTCGAAGTATCCAAGGGTCGGTCTGTAGAAGTAACCGAACGGCCCCTTTTGACCAATGAAAATGGGACATTAAATATGGGAATTGAAGCTGTTGAAGCTGATGGGGGTCACTTGACTTCAGTATGCCGGATTTTCAACTGATTTCTTCAAGCTCAACCGGCTTAGAACGTGGTGAACCACGTTTCTAAGCTGGTTTCTAATGCCAGACCTAATAGCTGGTCGACGTCAGTATTGGTAGGGGATGCACCTACTATGAAGAAACAGTGCGAATACATCACGCGGAGCACCACTCGTGCCACGAGGCCACTAGATAAAGCCGGGAGGGCGGAGCTTCTACATGGCATTGAAGTGTTTTCGGCGATCCGAGATTGTTTATGAGCAACCACTTGTGATACGGTTGACCACAAGTATTACGAGACACTGAGTGTGTCGAGTGGTCATTTCGGTTGCTAGTGGTGAGACCTTTGAAAGGTAAGAGAGTGGTGGTTGATTACGACTATGCCTTCGACTATGATGGAGAAAGAGAGTACTTATTCAAAGAGATTTGCGGGTTTCTAAGAACTGCTCTCCTGCATGCGTGCAGGTTTGTTATTGAATGAAGTCAAGACTAGTCTATCGGGGTTTTCTCGCATGAGGTGCTTTCCCCTACAACAACACTTAAACAACAATCACAACTTGTTTTCACTCGAACTGCACACTACATTTCCTGCGTTCTACTCTTCTTCTGGGCGCGGACACTGCAAGTCTCCTCGCCACCCAGAGTTCTGCACACGTGAAGTGCTGCGAGGGCTATTGAAGGTCTCGTAGGTTATGAGCCCAAAAGGCTTCTGTGTGGACTCGAGAATTGATCAAGCGAAGAAATGTTTGGAGCCTTTCCAGGGACAGGTCACGCCGGCCAACAACAAGCTCAACCACAAGGACAACCACCACAAGGTCAAGGACAACAAGCACCTCAACGTCAACCAGCTGTGCGAAAGCTGGCTGCGGCTACTAAAGCGCCGAGGTATGACGAAGATGGTGGGTTTGACTTGTACCGAGCTCGAATAGAGTCGTATTGGAGGCAGCGAGACTGCTGGAATGTTGTTGTTGGAGCTGAAGGTCCAGATGACCATGACGCTGAACGACAACAGGTTTTTGAGGAGAGGAACCTGTTTGCCAGAGACGCGTTGCTTTTTGGGCTTCTCCCGAAAGATGCCAAGAAAGTTTGCAGACATGTTCGTGTGAGCGAGATGTGGATGGCGTTCGAGCGGGAAAAGACAAGACGAGATTTTGCGAACAGCATGCATATTCGTGGCAAAATGTATGGTGCGAAATATGTGACGGGGATGAATATGGACAAGTACTTGGAGACCCTCGAAGATTACCGCCGCCGACTTGATAACATGAATGATCATATTGGTGATCCCGAGATGGCAGGTATTATTCTTGCAGGGGTGGAAGGAACCCATCGGAATGTTGTGCGGATGTTTAATCGGGATGCAAACCCTCCTGACCTCGACCGAGTGTTGAATACTTTGAGGAGTGAGGCCGAGATGGATGAAGCTGAAGAAGAGCGAACTGGTCTCTCCAAGAAAAAGAAGAAAGGGAAGGTGGGAGCACGATTGGGTCAGTCAAGAAAGGAAAACCGTGGCAATGGAAGAAACAAAACAAAGTTGGTCCAGGAAAGAAGGCCCAGGGAGGTGGCACGTGGAAAGAGACATGTGATTGTCATTTTTGTCACAAGGTTGGTCACTTGCAAGAAAATTGCAGGAAGAAGATCGCCGAGCAAAAGCAGAATGATAATCATAAGGATGATAGTGACGATGATGACACTGAAGCCCCCGTGAAATCCAAGAAGAGTAATTTGAAGAAGAAGAATAGCCGTAAGATTGGATTTATGGGACGATGGACGAAACCTTCTGGCACCATTGGCATGGTGAGAAGTTCGAGTGTTGATGAAGCAACTTCCGAAATACTGGCTTGTTCGTCGGATGAATTTGCTGAGGAGTGGATGTTGGACACGGGCACTGGCGTGCATGTGTGCACAAGTGCGGAATCGTTCCAGCACGAGTTGCTTGAAGATGACAAAGTTTTTGTCGGCGGATTTAGGTCAAGCTCAGACTGCTGAGGAGCGTCAACATCCGATCCGTCGAATAGTAGCTCGCTGAGCGTGCCTCGTTGCCTATGGAAGAAGCGTGGGTGAACTTCTGCTAGTCACTTGATGGAGGCACGTGGCAGCAACTTCTAGTGGTGGACGACACGCGTCGGCCATGCTGCATGAACGGGAGCTTACTAGAGATACACCTGCAAACGGGTTGTAGTCTGCCGTAGTTAGGTTCCGCTAGCTGAATAACTTTGTTCATTAATCAACTTTCCTCTTTGGAACCAAGACCCCGGGTATTCGCGACAAAGCTAGCTTTGCGCTCTTCGAAGCGAGAATTTGTTGATCCCTTCGGTGCGCGTGCTGATCGAAGATTTCTAGTCGTCGCTGGGCTCAAGACTACCGGACCACGTCGACTAAGTTCGAATTTGCAAAAGTTCGGTACTCCTTAAGTGCGGCTCTGTTAAGTGCGCCTTAAGTTCGGTTGAAGTGAACTTCAACTTGCCGGGCTTCACGGTAGACTCCGACGGTGATGTCGAGATGTTGATCCCCCAGCCAATCTTCGAGGTGATCCGTGCTCCCGAGCTGTGCAGTTGGGACCATGCTGCGCTGATCGAGTGGCATCGTGAGTGGGAGCGGTACACAGAGAAGATACGGCACCGCTGCACGACTACTGGTGAAACGTTTGAGAACGTGGTGGCTACAGTGAAGGGTTCTGTGAAGCGTAAGACGCTGAAAAACCTGGCAACCTACGTGCTAAAGAAGGCAGTGAACTCTGTCACTGATGCGGACATCATGAGTGCCGTGTTGGCGCGCTGCAACACGCTCAAGAATGAGTTCGTGCCAGACGTCACGGCTTTGTTCCGTCAGAAACTCAAGATGGACCTTTCGACTGACGATTGCGACGCTCGCATCTTTCGTTACTACGAAGATTTCAACGGAATTGTGGAGGACAACGGGCTTCAAAAACTAATTGGCGTCGACAACGAGGCTGATGCTGGCTACAAGAGCAGAATGAAGTCGCGTTGCCGTCTATTGGTTGAAAACCTGCAGCCGCCAGTCCTCAAAGCCCAGATTTCGCGCCTTACTGAATTGGAAAGGCGTGACTGCAAAACAGATGATGTCGCCCTCTTTGACTTAATTTTGGAGCACGCGAAGGTTCAGCAGCGGTTTCACAAAATGTCGCAAGATTATGCTGCGAAAATCGAGACCAAATCTGGAAAACAAGAGCGAAAGCCGCAGCAGACGCCTCAAGGACCTGGCCTCGGCAGAACTACACTGCCGCGCCCGGCGGTGTCTTCGTCTTCAGCGGCAGCATCCACTGCGCGGTCTCCGCGACCTGCTCGCTCTCCTCCGCAGGAGGGCTGTCTGTTCTGCAAGGGGCCACACTGGCTCAAGGACTGCCCTACCGCCACGGCTACACAGCAGGCTGAAGCGCGGGAACGCTACCGAGAAGCTAAGGAACAACGCACTGGCGCTTTTCGGTCCAAGGCTGCTCGGTATGAGACACCAGCTGGAACTGTCCGGATAAACGGCTTACTGGAAGTACCGTACCCTCCTGACACTGGTGCTGACCAGAGCACAATTCCCCACGGAATTCTGGATTCGCTCCGCGGTGTACAGCCTAAACACGAGCTCTCCCGGCTAAGTACGGCTGTGGAAGCTGAAATGGCCGATGGTCGACGAGTGCTGTGCGACCATGAAGTATTGTTGGACTTGGAGTTAGTGACTATTGCTGGACCCGTCGCACTTCGGTCGGTGCCGTGTCTAAGTTTAGCTGGTGATGGCGATGAGTTTTTACTGGGCCGTGATGCTCTCAAAGCACTTGGCATCGATGTCGAGGAGCAGCTGGCCCAGCTCGCAGGTCAACCTCTCCTTGATGGAGAAGACGATGAGTTTCCTGTTGGCGAAGGTTTACCTGACGAGCAAGATGCGCACGACCCAAGAGAAGTTATCGATCGACTGGTCGCTGAAGCCGTCTCATAAGGCCTCCCGGCCAAGTATCCCGATATTTGGAGTGAAACCATAGGACCTGACCCGCCAGCGCAGGTTGAGCCGTTGCGAGTGACGTTACGAAGCGATGCAATTCCGTACCGCAGCCCACCTCGCAAGTACGCGCTGCTCCAGGATGATTTCGTGCGCGAGTACGTGCAGACCCTGGTCGCAAGCGGATTGGTCGTGAAAAACAATGCGTCACGGTGGGCTTCTGCTGTTGTCCCTGTGCGCAAGCCTGGATCTCGAGACACGTTTCGTATGACCATCGACTATAGGCCAGTGAACAAAGTCACTGTTCCTATCGCCGGATCGTTGCCGACCAACGCTACCACCACTGATGCCTTTGCAGGCAAGAAAGTGTTTGGCTCTTTCGATTTCACCCAGGGATTTTGGCAGCTGCCGTTGCACGAATTAAGCAGGGAGATATTTTCCTTCATTACTGAGGATGGCGTGTTCACGCCTAACAGAGTCCCGCAGGGAGCAACCGACTCAGCTCTCCATTTCCAAGGTGAAATGCAGCGGTTACTCGCTCCGCTCATACCTCACTCGGCCCTGGTGTGGGTCGATGATGTTATTCTGTTCGCGCCGACTGTGAGTGAGCTCGTTGAGGTGCTGGGACACTTTTTCTCCCTGGTGGCTGAGGCCAAAATGGAGCTGAACGTGTCGAAGTGTTCATTGTTCAAGCTGGAGGTGCTCTGGTGCGGGCGCCTAATCTCCGGAGCAGGAATCCGCCATGATCCTGATCGCGTGGATGCGCTATCGACACTTCCACTACCTGCGACGATCGCTGATTTGCAGTATTTTATCTGTGCCACTAATTGGCTTCACGACTCGCTGCCAAATTATCCTCGCATGATTGCTCCGCTCCAAGAGAAGTTAGGTGTGGAGAAGAAGCGCGTTGGGGGACGCAGTCGCAATGCGTTAAACGTCGCTACTATCTGGACAGCACCCAAGCAAGCGGCCTTCGAGGCGATGCTCTCGCTTGTCCGAGACTCAGCTCTCATGGTGTCGCCTGATCCGGATGCCGAGCTGTTGGTTTTTACGGATGCAAGTCTCTCTGGATACTCCATCATTGTGACCCAGGTCGTCAATTGGGATCCCGAACTCCCTGTCGCCAAGCAGCAACACGAAATGATAATCTGCAAGGGTGGGCTGTTCAAGAAGAACGAACTCAATTGGACTATTGTGGAAAAGGAGGCATACCAATCGTGCAGGCGTGCCAGGACCTGGAGTACCTGCTGTTACGCCCAAAAGGATTCCGACTCTACTGTGATCACGCCAACCTGATTTACATTTTCGCGCCCCATGATGCTCTCAAGAAACACGTCAGAGATCGTCTTCAGCGCTGGGCCATGCGACTTTGTGGGCTACACTACACGATCGAACATATTGCCGGCGAAGATAACATCTGGGCGGATATCGTATCTCGCTGGCACGCGCGTGAGGTGGTTCGTGTGGCTGCTGTGCAAACGCGCAGTCATCGCGCTGCTCCACTAGCAGCAATTTCTCCCCTTCGCCCAATGGCTGATACCGAGTTCGTATTTCCCACCCTGGACAACATCCGTGAGGCGCAACGTGTGGCTGGTCAAGAAAAATCGCGCTTACGAGTCACCCTGGAGGAGGAGGACAGTGTCATGACAATGGAAGGCCGGCCATGGATCCCGAATGGGGCTCGAGAGCTCCTCGCACGGATTTTTGTGGTGGCTCACGCCGGTGCACAAGGACATCGAGGACAGGAGCCGATGATAACATTGCTGCAACGACACTTCTGGATCGCTCGTGTCAACGAAAAAGCCTCCGCGTTCATTCGTGGATGTTCGCTTTGCAAGCACGTTAAGGGCCCACGCCTCATTCCCCGACCATACGGACCAAGTCACATGGCGACGACGAGAAACGAAGCGCTGCACTGGGACTTCCTCTCACTGGGCAGTGGCTATGGGAACATGGACTACCTATTGGTCGCCAAGGATGAACTGACTCATTACTGTGAGTTGTTCCCGTGCAGTACACCCACAGCATTCGTGGCTGCAGAACTGCTTTCGATGTGGTGTGCAAGATTTGGAGTTCCTGAGTCGCTAGTGTCAGACGAAGGAAGCCACTTTCGAAACGAAACGGTGAAGCATCTGTGCGCACGGATGAAAATCGAGCAGGATTTCTCACCGGTGTACTCCCCTGGCTCAACGGGACGGTGGAGAGACTCAACAAAGATGTCCTAAAAGTGCTGCGAGCCCTCCTGCTGGAGTATAATCTCGACTTTCACGAATGGCCTTATCTCCTGCCGGTGCTACAAGGGAAATTGAATCACACGCCGCTGCAGTCATTGGGAGGTCACTCGCCGGTGGAACTATTCACAGGACTTCCGACTTCCTCTCAGCTGGATGCAGTGGTCGGCCGTCGCGAAGACGCCGATTTTGTTCGTGAGATTGATCTGGATATCGTCGACGAGCAGCTGGAAGCTCTGTGTCGATCGCTGCACGGAATACATAAAGACGTTTTGGACGAGAAGGAGCGCAGACGTCTACAAGATATGGCAGCGCATAAAGGCTCAGTTGTTAACTTCGATGTCGGGGATTATGTACTGTGGTCACGCATAGACCAGCGTCTACCTGACAACAAGCTTCTGGGGCAGTGGGTTGGGCCGTTCAAGATAATTGAGGCGAGGCCTCACTCCTTCATGATCCAACACCTCATTTCAGGACGAGAGTACGACGTGCGTGCGTCCCGCCTGAAGTTTTCCGCGGATTCGGAGCTGAACCAGACTGAGGAACTCCTGGAATTAGTGTCACGCCAAGGAATACTGCTAGGCGTGGAAGACATCCGCGATCACCGCTTCAACGAAGCTTTGGACCGCTGGGAATTGCTTGTTTCGTGGATGGGACTTCAAGCCATTTAATCGTCATGGGAGCCATTGACAGTCCTAGCTCAAGATGTTCCTGCCAAGGTGCAAGACTACGTCGATGCCAGCAATGACGACGATCTGCGCGAGCAGATTGGGTAACCCACCTCGCAGCAAAGAGCTTTGGGGGCGCTGTCGGCGGATTTAGGTCAAACTCAGACTGCTGAGGAGCGTCAACATCCGATCCGTCGAATATTAGCTCGCTGAGCGTGCCTCGTTGCCTATGGAAGAAGCGTGGGTGAACTTCTGCTTAGTCACTTGATGGAGGCACGTGGCAGCAACTTCTAGTGGTGGACGACACGCGTCGGCCATGCTGCATGAACGGGAGCTTACTAGAGATACACCTGCAAACGGGTTGTAGTCTGCCATGGCTAGTGCCCTCTCAAGGAGTCCAGCTCGAAGACGTCTACTGGATAACGGTATCTCCATCCGCAACGAACCCCGCCCGCTCCTCCATAATTCAGTCCAAGTACCAGCTGCGCGTGAAAACCCCGGACATGCAAACCTGGAAGGGTACTTCTACCCATGGTACAGATTGTCGGCAGGAAGCTCCACAGCTACCATCAACTGCAGCAAAACAGGTTTCTAGACATGCTGATGACTTAAATTAAAGCAAAAAAGCGACTTCGCTGCTGCTACCATCTCGTTACACCTATTCTAACGCATATCAACCTCTCCTTTGACATCATAAATCCGTTTTCCACACGCGACCTTCACTCCGCAATCCGCCACCATGGCGGCGCCGCAGAGCCCCGACCTCATGGTCTTCTCGCCCTCGACGGACCCCGTCGCGTCGTCCCCGTGGACGTCCGTCCAGCGCCCCACGACCGCAAGACGCTGCACTGGTTCGTCTCCTGCCGCGGCGTGGACGGCAACTCGCTCCTTTCCTCCTCGCGCTCGGCGCAGACGCTCGTGCGCGGCGCCTTCAACATGCTCAGCAGCGCCGCGGCTATGAACAGCAGCAGCACCAAGTCTCCTCGGGCTGCCGCCCACCGAAGTGAGCGTGGAAGTGCGCGTGGCTCGAGAGACGCCTCTGTTCGGCTTCGGTACCGACCTGCCGACCCAGTACAATACCGGTACGTCGATGGAGATGGACGCCTTTGGGGGATGGGCATCACAGACAAAGCCGCATTGCCCGCCAACGGCCTCCTGGACAGTGAAAGCTACTGGAGCGAACGGCACAAGAGCCACAACCCTAGGTTCTCCGTGGGCTTCAGCGTCCGCTGCAAGGACCCGGCCGAGTTCGACCGCCACGTGCAGATTATGGTCATGATACCGGACGAAGGCACGGCCTCCAACCGCAACTGCCAAGTGTTTGGCTACGCGCTCACGTCGTTTCAGGAGATGTACACGGTGGCCACCAGCGGCAACTTCAACCAGAAGATGACGCTGCCCGTGCACTCGTCGGTGCTGGACGGCGCGACGGTGGAGCTGCAGTTTGCAGATCTCCAGCCGCAGCAGCACCCGCTCTTTCAAGCGCAGCACAATTTGTTCCGCAGCTTTTTGTTCTACCCGCTCATGCGCGAAGAGCACGCGGAGATGCAAGCTGCAAACGCGAAATTAGCAGTTGAGGAGGCGGCCGAGATCGAATTCAGCAACAAGGTGCCGCTGCAGCTACTGCGCGTGTGTCAAGTTGAACTGCTGCAAATGTACGACGAGTGGAAACTGCGATACAATTACAACCGCAAGAAAAGTCGCTACTTCGATAATGATGCGGAGGCGCTGAATTTTGGCCACGACGTTTTCCGCGTACAGGTGGTTAGTGGGAGAGATCTGAAGACACGATCGAGAGCGGTTGCTACAGCGAGTGTTGAAGGTGATGTGAGCACAGAATTGGACAGACCGTCACGGTCGTCGGGATTTGCAATGGGAATGAGCGGACGAGGTGGTTTTGTGAATCGGATTAAAGCTGGTAAATGGGGCGGAGGTGGTAGCAGTGGATCTTCATCGTTCAGCAGCAACGATCCTGACACGGCTGACGTGGGAGTTGAAAGTAGCAGTGCTGTCCATCCCTTCGTTGTGGTAAAGTTTGACGACGGTGTGGTTGGAAACCAAGAGTACACCGTGGGAAAAACCAACACAGAGTACGACGCGCCCAATCCTGTTTGGTCGACGAACAAGTCAGGTAAATGTCCACATGGAAAGCCCAATACGAAGTATCATGCGTCTAAAGTGTTGAGGAGCCGCGTGGTGGTATCCCCAGTGAATGCACTCAAGCAATTTGTATACTATCGACCTTGTGTCCAAGGGTCAAGCGATCAAGCACTTGCCGGGTGGCTACGCTTCCAAGTTTTTAACGAGCATTACGGCTACATGAGTGGCATTGAAAACGATTTGATCGGAGAGGTGATGATTCCACTGCAGAGTGTGCGGGATGCAATGACCATCGAAGAGAAAACTGTATTCGACGACGACGATGGTACCGAAGGCAATACTGATTCAAACGGTGAAGCGAAGCCACGTCAAATTGTGTCTTCGCTCACTCTTGTGGATTGGTTTGATGTTCTTTCTCCTTCTACTGACGAGGTGTTCGGACAAATCCAACTTCGCATTAATATTTTGTTAGCCAACCCGCTAGCAAAATCGAGTGATGATTTACTGGCTGTCCATACAGCGGAACTATCTCCAGCTTTGGCAAGAAGATACAGACGGGTTATTGACTGTTCACCTCCACATGCAGACGGTATTGTTGAGAGCGAGATACCTTTAAATTTCTTGTATCCACACGTGTTGAACATCCGCAAACAGATAACTGAAGTTACGGATATGATTCGACTGTGTGAACATTTGGTGGAAGAAAAGAAGACATTCAAATCGAGCCTCCACAAGAAGCGTGCAGATATTCAAGGAATACCGACAAACCTGCATGTGTCTTACTTTCGAATATTTCGCCATTTTGGATCCCAATCTTTGCCTCCCCCAATGGATGCTCAAGCGTCAACAGAGGACTTGCTCGGCTTGGATGATGGCGACGCACACTTTGTAGCGCCTGCTTCGCAGGAGTCACTGTCGATACAAGAGCGTATGATGATACCAGAGACTCATGCAACAGTAACGTGTGGCGCTCCAACTGCACACGCTATGGGGTTAAGCGACTGCGGACTGCGCGAAATGGAGTTGGAGATGCAAAATTTTCAAAATGTCCTCGAAAAGAGTACGCCGCGGCTACATGATAAAAATGGAAGCCCAGTTAGTGATAGCAACTGCTTCATCCCGGAAGATTCTTCCGACTTTTTATATCCCCGCTGGAAGACGAGAATGAGGCGGATATCGAGGATGATGTAGGAAACTCAGGTAGCAGCTTCTCTTCAGACGTGGTCGTTTCCAGCAACCCTAGCAGTCCTGCTGCGGCTGCGGCTACCTCCACGGCGCAAGCAGATTCGGCCCCTAAAAGAAAACCTCGAAGTACTCGATGATGGCTCGCAAGGCTGCTGCAGCTAGAGCGAAGGCACTATCGAACAAGCGATTTGTCAAGAAGAAGAGTTCTCGGCAGCTGGATCAAACGAACAGTGAAGAGAAAAACGCTGTGTATGCTAAATACCCCTCGCTTCGCGCCGAGCCAGAGGAGGGTGTGGACCCAACAACGTCCATTAACTACGCAGTAAGGATGCTTTGCCGCCTTGAAATGCTCCGCTCAGAGTATTACTTGAGAAAGAGTGTCGCGGTTTCTCAATCGGTGAGCAGCCTTGTCACCTGCTTCATGGCAGAGCTAGACTTATGTCTACAGGAAAAAACGACAAGGTGCTGGATCAAATGGCAAAAGTTGGGTTCCTAATCGGATGGGAGAGCCTCATTTCATCTCATGGCAAGGAGCTGTATATGATTTCCGACGCGTGGGTTGCCATTAAAAGCCTGGAGACTTTTTCTTTCAAGCTGTGTGAGGGTGCAGACATGGAGGTGGCGGTGGAAAAGCATGAAGAACTGGGTTACATCATCAAAGTACCAGTACCTTCGGCACAGTTCGCGTTACTTCCGGAGACCTTGCAAGGTGGCAGTTTGATCAGCGTCAAGGCGGTGCTGTTCACTCAGGGTATCAACGAAATGCAGAGTTTGGCCAACATCGTGGGGCACTCGGGTGTGTCGATCCAGCGCAAGATCAACAGCACCAGCTTCCGTACCATCTCGGATTACTACAATCGCTTCACAGAGGTTTGCGGGATTGGCATGTCGGAGGTTAGTGTTGGGTCACATCCTGACGAGATATTACGGAACTTGCGCGTGAGTGTGGAGAGCGAGAACTCGGCTTCCAAGAACACGTGCATCTTGCTGCATGCTGCAGACGCAGTGCGGAGCTTGAACGGCGGCCGAGTGACGTACTGCAAGTCTGGCAAGGACAGAACTGCCATGAGCGCGACACTTGAACAGGCAAGACTTTTGGTCCAGCGCAAACGCCATGTACTTCAAGAAATTGAGACGGGGAGTGCAACCGAGTATGGTCCGCTCGAAGAAGTGAAGGACGTGGCCAACATGATGCGCGAATTCGGCGTTCGTATCCACATCGCAAAGAAGAACGTCGGTCGCTTTAAGTACTCTTTCAACTCGCTGCAGCGGAAACTGCTTCCAGAGATTTACCGCCCGCCCATTTCCACGGTTCAAGACATGGTGACGTCGGTCACCGCGCGCGATTCGTAGACGCAACTCTGGAGTATGATGCAGTTTTTCATTCGAAGTTGTAACTTAGACGCGCATGCCGGAATGGCCATGAAAGCCGCAGGTACGTGACCGCTTTGGCCGTATCAACTAATTAGGCGGCCAAGAGCTTGTTTGTCAACGCCTGCGGCACCCCTAAGCAAGTACCCTTCTCAACACGCACATGAAATCTATTCGTCGTCCTCCTCGTCGCTCTCCTCTTCCGGCGTCTCGAGCCACGTGAGCCACGAGGACGTCTGGATCAGCGCCTTCATCCGTCCCGGCACCTCGCCGTCCACGTCGTACTTGTACTCGAAGAACCCGGTCTCATCGATAATATCCAGACTGTACAGGGCCATGAAGCACTTCTCGATCAAGCCCTTGGGGAAGTCGAACTTGTTCAGGAAGATCTGCAGCGCGTACAGCGCCTCCATCTGGTCCTTCTTGTCTGAGTCCTCCATGGCGAACTTGAGCAGCTCGCCGTACGCCGGCATGGCGATCCAGTTAGCGCTGACCTTGGCCACGTCCTCCGCGACCGCAGTGACCGCCTCAAACAGCACCGCGCCAGTCGGGCGTCCGTTCTTCGCAAAAGGTCCTTGGCCACGGCGGCCAGTTCCTCTCCTTCTTGCCGCTGGCCAGCACCTTCTTCATGGTCTCTTTGTCCGCCTCGGCCTGCTTCGCCGCCTGCTCCTCCGCGACCTTCTTCTCCTCGGCAGCCACGCGCTTGGCCTCTTCCGCCGCCAGCCGCTCCTCTTCCGCCTTCTTCTTGCGCTCCTCGCGCTTCTGCTGCGCCTTGAGCTTCTTCTCCGACAGCTGCGGCTCCGGCGCCTGCTCCTGTCGTCCGCTCACGCGCATGTTCGAGAACGAGGACGACACGTCGTCACCCCCGCGCGCAAAGCGTCCAGCCGCGCGACCGCCGCCTTCGAACCGGTCGCCACCGCCGAACCGGTCGCCTCCGCGGCTGTCGCCACCGAATCGGTCGCCCCCGCGGCTGTTGCCACCGAACGCTCCCGACCACTTGTCGCCGCCGCCTCCTCCGTTGCGGACGTCTCCGCTGGACGAGCCGTCGCCGCGTCTCGCCAAGTTCAGACGCATGTGCGCGGGCCGCTCCTCCGCCTGGAAGTCGTCGCGGGCCGGGCGGTCGTAGCGGGACGGGCCGCTGAAGCCGCCGCCGCCTCCTCCGCGCCAGTTGCCGCCGCCCTCTTCGCGCCCGCCGTCGCGACTGCCGAAGCGGTCGCCTCCGAAGCCGCCGCCGGAGCTGCCGCCGCGGCCCGCGCGGTCTCCGCGCCACTGGTCGGACGAGTCGCTCCGGGACGGCTCGCGGTCGGCGAAGCGGTCGCCGCCGAAGCCTCCGCGGTCGCCCCCGCGGCGGAAGCTGTTGCCGTCGTCGTCGTCCGCACGTGCGCGCGGGCCTGAGGGCAGCGCCGCCTCGGGGATGTAAGCGGCCGCCTGGTCGCCCAGGAACTCGCCCAGTCCGATCTTCTTGCCACGCACCATTTTCGCAAGGGAGGGAACGATGGGATATGACGGAGAACAATGGCTGGCTGGAGCGGAGGTACCCGGAAGAGGGTACGTGCATAGGGTTTTGCGGGACGGAGAGGGCGCATGCTGGGCTTTGAGACGAGGAAAAGGATGCGGGAGAGGCCGTCTGCGACCCAGAATAAATGGTTGAGCCCGCCACGTACGTAGAGTGTAACGGCTGACACGCACGTCGTCTATTTTGATGCGAGCACCTTTTTGCTGCTTCATGGGGTGGCGGAATGGCGAGTGGTGGCAATGGAGCGACCCAATTGCCGGCAGTGGTTGTTCATCCTGTACGGCCCCACTCCACCGTTTCCTTAGGGATCTTCACTAACCAGTGGCTTGTCACCGGTAGAATGCCGGATCTCCGACGAAGTTCCTCGGCCGCATGAGCTGGGAGAAAGGGATGCTCGACAGCGCAGGCGGCGTGTCGTACCGCAACTACAAGGACCCGAAGCCACTGGTGGCGCCTTCGTTCTGCCCGTCACCTATGCCCAAGAAGCAGTCGAAAGCGGGGTCCCGTCCGCTGACGATCGAGGAATCGTACGACCAAGTGGAGAAGATGCTGCAGGAGCACATGCAACAGCAGAAGCAGCCGAAGCCTCGACGAATTGACGCGCTAACTCCTGCCACCGAGCGCCGCACATTCGTGTTCGCACCCTTGGAAGACTCGCGAATGCTGTCGGAGATTGCGGCCCAAGAAGCGACCGATGCCTTTTCAAAGAGTGACGCTGAATTGGAGGTTGAACGCGATGTTGGCGGGTCAAGGAAGTACTTTGGCCCAGACGCGCGCGCTGCGTACTATCGAACGTACAGAGAGCTGCACAGCAAACCGCAGCTTTTCGTGGATCGGGACGTACACTTGAACGAGCATCACAGTTTGAGGAGCAATTCAAATGTCTCTCCGCTAAGACGCTCGCCGGGAATGAGGCGATCAGCTTTGCCGACTCTGGAGGCTGTGGGTGACATGAATTTGGTATCGTCTGTACCGCGTTCGCCTCGCGCTCTTTTCCTTGGGGCGTGTCTGGCAGGAGGTCAAGCTGCTCCGACATTGCTACTGCGAAAGGAGCACAACAAACGCTTGTTCGACTTCAGTCACCAAGGACTTTGCGACGATTCAATTGTTCGCTTCGCTGCGTGTTTGCCTGAGCTGCCGCTTGTTGAGAGCATTAACGTGTGTGACAACCGACTGACAGACGCGGGGATAAGCTGTTTACTACGTGCACTGGAGAACAAACCCCACTTAACATCGCTGAATGTGTCGTCAAATCCGATGGGGCTCAATGCAGCGAACGTACTGCGGGGTTATATACGCTCCACGCTCTGTACGTTGCGTGTTTTAGCACTGAACGAAGTTGCGCTTAGTGACCACGAGTGTGCACAACTCGCAAAAGCTTTGGAGCACAACAAATCGATCGAGCGGCTTTTACTGCGAGGGAATCAAATTGGACTGCAAGTGCTTGCGGCAAATGGGAGACAACCGATCGAGGACGATGAGGACGACGATGAAGACGACGATGAAGACGACGAAGATAAGCTGACAAAGCTGTTAACAGGCGGACAGGCTTTGGGCTCCATGCTCGCTGCCAATCTGACGCTACAGCAATTGGATATGTCGTGGAACCAACTCCGGGCGGTTGGAACTACTTTCATCGCTGCTGCATTACCGATGAACTATGAGCTGCGAGAACTGGATGTGAGCTACAACTCTTTGGGTGACAAGGGGGCTCTTTCACTTGCTCACGCTTTACGAGCTGGAGCACGTTTGAAAAGACTTACATTAAGTTATAACGGTATCTCACCTCGTGGGGGTGTGGGTTTGGCGAGTGGTTTAGCAGTGAATACGTCACTGTCGATGCTTGTACTGGATGGGAACCCTCTAGGAGCTCAAGGTGGGAAGGCGCTCATGCACGCGAGTTGTGTTCCGCGACCAAGCACAGGTGCTGCGTTAAGTGTCTGTCAATTATCGCTGTTGGATTGCAGCTTAAACGTGTCTGCGCCTACAATGTCCGCAACTGGAGACGAACAACTGCATGTTTTCAACGCAGTAGATCCCGCGGGCAGCTACGTGCTAGATCTCAGTGATTCCTACGAGAATATGGTAGCACATGAACTACTACGCTTAGCTGTATCGCACCCAGGTCGCTACTACTTCGCAAGACTTGAGTACATTTCATCGACCCAAAGTCGAGGTCAGGTGACTAAACTCGAGATGATTAAGCGACGAATCCAACCGTCTACTTCGTCATCTCGAGAGGAGGTTGTTATCGATAACAACAGCGGAGTTCAATCTCTTAACCCGGTGGCAGCGTTGTTCAAGCGTTTGGACGAAGACGGATCTGGTTCTGTCGAGTTCAGCGAGCTGGTGAATGCGCTACGTAGCTCTGGACTCGATGTTTCGGACGAACAAGTCGCTGACTTGCTACAGAAGTACGACTACGACAAAAGTGGATCACTCCACAAGCGCGAATTTGCCGATCTGTTCGCACGTGTCGGCTTTGCATTTGTGGATAAGGACAGCTCCGGATCGCTGGATGTCGACGAGCTCTGTCGCGTGTTTCAACTCCTTGGTGTGACTGAGGGAGTCGAAGTCAACGACGCAATTGCGCGTATGATAGCAAAGTACGACCTGGATGGCTCAGGCGAAATCGATGCGTACGAGTTCCTCGAGTTTATGACTTCAGAAGTGCTGAAAGTTCCTGAAGATCCTCAGAAAATCAAAGACAATGAGGAGGCGAAGCTAATGAGACTTGAACCGTGTGAAGTTAACTCGGGGACAGTGTGGCAGATCGCCAATTTCGGTCAACTTTCTGCTGATTTGGCTCATAGCGGCGGGGGTGTCGATGTAACTAACGAGCAACAACGACAGCAGTTTGGAAATGATACTTTTGGAGAACCACATCGATCGTCAGACGCAATGCTGATGCCGGATGCGATGTTAGCGCGATTCTTGCTCAACGCTTCTAGTGTAAGCCGAAACGTGACAGAGCAGACCGAGTTCCTGAACACGGTCCTGTCCGAGTCAGGAATGTATTTATCCGCATCCCAAGGCGAGCAACTGCTAACCCGACAGGGGTATCTTCATCTGCTGTTCGACCAGGACGGAGACTGGCAGCGCTGGCAAACTTGCTGCCTCGAATTATCGACCACCGCGAAGCAGCCAGTCTGGTAACTCGTGTAGTTGATATCCACAATCAGTGGTTAGAACGCTTAGCACTGCGTCGTTGGCTCGGGACACAGCTTTTCAGTGTGCTCCTGGGATCACTCACGAACGCGTACGCTTTCGATCTGACACGTGATGACCATCGAGTTGCTTTGCATCGACTCGCCTTAGTCGCACAAGAAGAAAAGCAGTTCAGTCGCTGGCGATCGGGCAGAGCTGATACTTCGCAAAGTGGAAACTGGGAGAACTTCCGCTGGGCCACTCTGGACGGAGAACCGGTGTTACTATCCAGCACTTACATCCTGAACAAACTGCTTGCCCCTAATCGAGAGCGATCGTCTCTGCTTGCTCCACCTTCAAAACTGGTATTTGACTACGTGAGCACGACTCGACCTCCTCGAGGCACCAAATGTCTGAGCCAACGCCGCTTTGAGCAGCTACTTGCTGTCCTGGCGCAACCTCCAGATGAAGACGAACTGTCAGCACTTTGTGAGGACCGTCGAGGGGATGTGGAACAGGAACATGTTGACAAAAAGCGAATGCAGGCTCTGCTTCACTGGGAGGTTTTGCGTCGCTCGGTCATTGCTCAGGCTGAAAGGCGGACGAGGCAAAAGAGACGCAGCATTATTGGAGATGCGATGACTACAATCACAAGTACGGTTGAAGGTTTGCACCAGAAATTGCTGCTACTGGAGATCTTGGTAGCTGACCGCTGGCTTAGCACTAGCCAAGCTCAAAAACTCGTTCAAGCTTTCCCGAATGCTGTCAAAGCTCGCGCCAGAGCTGCGTGTTTGACTTTTCTCGTATTGTAGATCTGGAAAACTTCAACCAGGTGCGTCGATTGACTGATAAAGGACTTCTCTGGTTGAGTTTCTGACTTGTCGTGTTACAGATTTACGATACTCTTTCTAGTGAGGATCAAGAGGAGTGTGTTTGTCGATTAGGATGGCTCAACATCCTGGACCCGCTACAACCCGATCGACAATATCCGCTGTTGGACTTGAGTATTCACGATGAGCGTGAACTCGTGCAGCTACTCGCACAACTCGCGTTACAAGAAAGCGTAAGTTTTCGAATTGAGTCCGTAAGTACCCAGTTAATCGCGATGTCTGCGTGAAAGCAGCCATCTCGTTGGAAAAACGCTTCTTACCGTCCAAGTTTCGGATCAGCTGGAGGAGGCTCGGAAGACAATACGGCTGTACTTCCACCGCCTGGTTGGGGGCGACCCGATGCTGTGGGACCTGACAGCGTAAAGCACCATGGAACAGTGAGTTTGAGATACCTTTCAGACATGGAAACAACCAGTATTGAGAACGACGAAAGCCTACCGCAGCAGAGGACAGACGAAGCTCAACGAGACGCCGAGAGGTTGCTGTTGCGAGATCGAGTATTATGCGGATCTCGGCTTTTCCTCTAACAACTTTAGGCTTTTCCTCTAACAACATACAAGTCAGCAGAAGATTCACTGTACTCTGCTGACGTCACGCTCACTTTTGGTCACTCAGTGAAAATACTTACGCTACTAATGCTAATACAGGAAGATCCTTGTCTAGAAAAACGCAAAGGAAGGACGTTGTGTGCGTGCGTAGCTCAACGAGTTGGTTGCTTCATTCGTGGGATGTTCGAGAGCTCATTTCCGATTTTTCGGCTCCGGAACAACTCCACCCCCAACTGTACTTCGCGTCATGCTCCTCTCGAAGCTTTCCTGGGTCGCTTCCTGTGCTGTGCTGCTCCTTGCTTCAGCTGGCGCAACTAAACTCAAGTCGGAAAAGGATTGCTCTACCGGATTCGAAAACGATGTCGAGAAAGCTGCACGCCAAGCGAACGAGATCCCTGAAGGCGGATTGGGAATCCTCGTCATCGACCAGCAAGTAGATTTCCACCAGGGCGGCTCTCTTGCTGTTGGCGGCGCTAACGACGACGCCGCTCGTATCGCTGCTTTCATAACCAAACATTCATCTGAGCTATCCCAAGTGGTGATGACTATGGACTCGCACCAACGCTACCACATCGCTCATGGCATTTTCTGGGAGAACGACGCAGGTGAGTCGCCTGACCCTTTCACGACAATTTACTCGCAGAACATCACGGACGGAGTTTGGAAACCGCGAGACTCGAGTTTGAACGAGTATGTTCAGGCGTACACGCAGTCTCTAGAGGCCAAAGGCAAGTTTTCGCTCACGATTTGGCCGGAACACTGCGTTATCGGGTCTCCTGGCCACAATATCATTCCTGATGTGCTTGAATCTGCACTTGAGTGGACAAAACAGTCGCTCAAGCCGATCCAGTACGTGATGAAGGGCAGCAACCCGTTTACGGAACATTACTCGGCCTTGAAGGCGGAGTACGAGCTACCGTACGACCCATCAACGAGGTAAAACTGCGTGAAGATGATATTCATGTAGTTTGCTGTTTCTGACACTGTGTATACCTGTTGCAGTTTGAACACAGCTTTGATCAAGTCTCTTCAGAGCGCCAACAAACTCGTTATCGTAGGCGAAGCGCTCTCGCACTGTGTGAACTTCACTGTGCGTGATCTTGTGGATGCTTGGCCAAAGGACAGGCTAAGTGACCTGGTGATCTTGACGGATTGCTCGTCGCCAGTTGCCGGGTTCGAGGCCGAGGCGCAGGTACGAAGCGGTTGTTGTGTTATCCTGTCTAGGATGAAAAACAACAACTAACTTTACTTTTCATGGTGCAGCAATTCCTGAGCGACATGGCGGCAAAGGGCTTGACGCTCACAACATCTGCGGAGTTCTACGCGTAATAGAGTCGTTACCAACTGATGAGAACCGCAAAGGTGTAGCCACAGCAACTTACCAAGTACTTCCTTAATAGATGCACTGCATGCATTCTTGCTTTGATCTAGTCGCCAACTTCAACTTGGAGCATACAAACTTCGGTACCAAAACGGGAACGTGTAAAGAAGACACTTCAAGTGGCGTCTTTACCCGTTTGCCGCCACGCGCACGACGTCAGCGCCACGTCGGACCTGTCAGGGTAATGCTCGTCATCATCGACATTGTCCACGACTAGCGCAAGTTTTGCATGCGCCAAGCAAAGCCTCACTCCCGAAGTTCCCTGCTCGGCATCAAACCCCAAAGCCTGCATCATGTTCAGCAAGAAACTCGCCTACGTGATTTCAAGCATGGCCGTCCTGGTGGCTCCAGCTACAAGCACCGTGTACATCAGCACTCCGTCCAACAACTGCAGTGCGTACGACGAGATCGACGTGGACACTTCTGCCTGTTTGGCTAACAAGATCAACGAAGGAGGAATTGGTCTCCTGGTCATTGACCAGCAAGTGAGTTTCCACCCTGGAGGTTCACTCGCTATTGCCACCGCCAACGACGACGCCGCTCGTATCGCCGCCTTCATCTCCAACCACACGACAGCTCTGGATCAAGTTGTGTTGACTATGGACTCGCACCAACGCTACCACATCGCACACGGTATTTTCTGGGTGAACGCCACGGGCGACTCGCCGGAGCTGTACACTACCATCTACGCGCAGAATATCTCGGACGGTGTATGGAGACCGCGCGACGCCAGTTTGCGCGACTACGTGTTGGCGTACACGGAGTCCCTCGAAGCCACTGGCAAGTTCTCGCTCACAGTTTGGCCGGAGCATTGTTTAATCGGCTCTAGCGGCCACAACATCGTGACGAACGTGCTGGACGCGGCTCTGGAGTGGACGAAGGAGTCGCTCAAGCCGATTGAGTTCGTGATGAAAGGCAGCAACCCATTCACGGAGCACTATTCGGCGCTTAGAGCAGAGTACGAGCTGCCGTACGACCCGTCAACAAGGTAAGAGAGATTAACATTTGTGTGTTCCTTCGCTAACGAAATGACTTTCTTGCAGTCTCAACACGGAGCTGATCAAGACGCTGCAACGCTCAAGCAAACTCGTGATTGTGGGCGAAGCGCTGTCACACTGCGTGAACTTCACTGTGCGCGACCTGGTGGAATCGTGGCCGGCGGATCGGCTGAGCGACCTCATCATCCTCACGGACTGCTCGTCACCCGTTGCTGGTTACGAAGCAGAGGCAGAGGTACGGATTGCGTCGTGGTACATCAGATAGCGATGCGTTGCAGCGGAGACTCATAGCCTGTTCGTTGATGTTTGTTGTAGCAATTCTTGAGCGACATGGCGGCGCTCGGTCTCACACTCACGACGTCCGTCGAGTTCGACGCGTAGATCAAAGCAGCTTTGGTGTACAGTAGCCAGTGGCTACTAGCCACCACGTGGTGTTACAGTGTTTTGTTACACTCTGGAGGTCCGGCTTGGCAAGCATGTTGCTGTACCGCACAGAGAGCGTCCTTCGAAGTGCAAAGCGCGTGCCTCCGACGGCTGCACTCCAGTCCTGCCAGTCGATCTCGCATCGTCACGACGTGCAAACCATTCATGGTCTCACGTCACCAACTGTTTTCACCCCTTCCTTTTTGACTAAACACCTTCCTGTATCAGCGAAGCAGCCCCAAATCGTGCAGCTCGCAGTATCCTCCTGTGCGTCCACAACACCTCTCTAAATAAGTACCGTCACCAATTTCAATGCGTATCGCTTATCCTACCTCTTGCATTCATTATATCTACCACCTTTAATACTCTATACTCAAACGACATCCTCTTCTGATTGGCCAATTCACATGCCCATCCCCCACGGTCTCCGCTATCGTACGTCATTCGTCAAGTCTCGTCGTAGCACACAAGTCCCCTCGCCCACCATGACGGAAGCGGCCCCCGCGACCGACACGCAGCCCCAGGCCGCGGCCAACACGAAATACTACATGAAGAATGCGGTCTTCTCCATGGTGTCGCTCTACCTGGCGCACTCGTTCGCCGGCTACATCTCGAACCGTGAGGACCCCATCGCCTGCGAACTGCACGTGAACGACCACTCGTGGTTCGGCGAGAAGCGCTACGAGTCGCTGCGCTTCTTCGACCCCAAGCAGACGCACCACGAGACGCAGTACGTGGCCATGCGCGACGGCGTCGACCTGGCCGTGGACTCGTACCTGGCCGACTACCTCTGGGACAAACAGCAGCAGGTGCCCACCATCCTCTTCCCCACGCGCCACGGCCGCGGCTACTCGCTCGACTTCCCTTCAACGTCTTCACGCGCTACGAGCGCAAGTTCACCAACCCACGGGTCAACGCCTACGTGCAGCGGTTCGTCACCAACGGGTATGCGTGGGTCTCGGTGGACGTACGTGGCACGGGCGCGTCGGCCGGAGCCAAAACGCACGACTTTGCCGACGCGGAGGTGCAGGACGCATACGACGTCATCGAGTGGATCACGAAGCAGCCGTGGAGCAACGGAGAAGTGGCTACTTTCGGCCAGGGGCTGGACGGGGTGGGTGCGCTGCTCGTCGCGGCTAGTGGCCACCCGGCACTCAAGGCCGTGTCGGTCAACAGTGCACCCGTGGACGTGTTCCAGGACGCGCTGTTCCCCGGTGGCGTGAAGAACCACAAGGCATTGAACGACTGGGCGTCGTTCACGGGCGCCACGGACCGCCAGATCCGCTGGGACAGCATCCCGACGTTCAAGCCGCGTCTCATGCTCAAGCACTTCGGTGGCAACGTCTACCGCGTGGACGAGGACGACGCCAAGTTCGACAACTACATCCACCAGCACATGAAAAACCCGGACTTGGCCAAGGAGCTCAAGGACGTGCACTATCGTGATGACAAGCTGGCTTCGATTGGCGTCACCGCTGAGCAATTGGATGCCATCCACCATCTCAGCGCCATTGCGGCTTCTGGTGTTGCACTGCAGACGTCGGCTGGTTTCTTCGACATGGGCGTCGCGCGCTCGAGCATTTTGCTGTTCAAGTACTTGACCAACACGCTGGACGAAGATACGGCGTCGCTGCTGCCTCCTCTCCCCAAGGATGCTCTTGAGGCCGTTGAGAAGGATGCGACGCACCACCGTCTCACACTGGGCCCGTGGAGCCACGCCGGTGTCGACAACGCGGACCCGTTCGCTCAGTCCAAACAGAAGTGCTTCTACCACCTGGACGAAGTGAGCCGCTTCTTCGACCACCACATGTACGCTAACCGCCGCAAGATCACCAAGCTCGAGGACGAGCTGCCTGTGCACTACTTCACCATGGCGCACAACCGCTGGAAGGAGTCGAGTACGTGGCCGCCCACTTACTTGAGCGACGAGGTGTTCTACCTCGGTGGTAACGAAGAGTTCCAGGCTGAACCGGAGACCGAGACGAGTGCGGTGGCTCTCAACGTGAGCACGAAGCCCACGCTGGACTTTGTTTCGCGCTGGAATATGCTGGACCACCTCTTTGGTCTGCGTCCGAAGTACTACCACGACCGCGCGCCGCTGGCCGACCAGTACAAGACCTTCTTGACCCCCGAACTGGAGCTCACGGAGGTCACTGGTGAAGCGGAGCTGCGTCTCTTCTTCTCGGTGGACCAGCCAGACGTCAACCTCGTGGCGTACCTGGAGGACGTTGACTACACGGCCCCGTTCCCGAACGAGAACAAGCGTCCTGGCGTCACGTACATCACTGAGGCTTTGTTGAACCCGGTGCACCAGACGCTGCGCCCGGACTCGCACGTGCACTCTTTCAAGCGCGCCGAGGGCCGTGAGATCGTGCCCGGCCAAGTCTACGAAGCTGTTTTCCGCTTCCAGCCGACCTCGTACGTAGTGAAGCGCGACCACCAGATCCGCGTGTCCGTCGGTGTTGCTAGTCCGCCCGACTTTGAGTCGGCGGGCGTGGAGGAGGCCACCGAGCTCACTATCCACTTCGGAGGCGAGTACCCGACCAAGCTGACGCTGCCGTCGTACACGGGTATCTTCAATGCCAACGTTGTGCCTCACGTGGAGGTGGTTGACGACCTGGAGACAATCCCGACCGAGTTCGCTGAGAAGTCTGAAGAAGAGACTGTGGACGAGTTCGCCGATGAGCCGGGGGTCAAGGACGAGCTGTAGGTATGCAATAGGCACACTAGGCACACGTCATTCTTCCCAGTATGCAGCAGTGCTGCCATTTCAAATACATAGATCGTTGTAATACGGAATGGTGTACTACGTAGTATTACTCTTGTCAGGCACTGAGCAGGACTTGTACACTGACGACGACGTGCGTGACGGGGTCCAGGATAGGCGAAAGCTCGTAGGTTATCACTGGGAAGGTCTTGAGTTGTGGCCGCAGGGCCGTCAGCATCGCCTCCACATCAACAAGTTCCGTGGCCTCATCAGTAAAACAAGCATACAGTTGATCCCATTCGACATCCGCCAAGACGACACCAGCACCTCCGGCTTCCGTACCAAGTGCTTGCTCCAGTTCGTGTCGAGATAACATCTTCTTGTCTCTAATTAAGCCATCGTCAGAACCAAACAACGTGTGACTGACTCGAGCCACATCCACTTGCCACGCTGAGTCCGTGAACTTCCACAGCAATTGACGCATTTTAAAGAGTATCGATCGAGAAAGCGTTGGTTCCACTCGTCCGCCATTTTCATCGGGTGTATCAAGATCTTCGTCGTGCTCAGTGTCAATAACTCCCGAAATCACTTCCTTCCGCGTGTAGACGCTTTGCAAGTCCATTCGGAGCTTCCCAAACACTTGAGCTCCAGTACAACTAGAAGGAAGCTCCACGTTCCTGCCAATCCATTGCGCGAAATGGTCGCAGCTCATTTCATTTGCAGTGGCGCCTGAAAGTTGAAAGCCCCAGCGATGGCCATCTTCATCCATGTACAGTGAGTGCACCGTCAGATTGGACGCAGCAACCGGATGCAACTCCGCAAACAGTGAACGAAGGTTAAATCCTCGAGTGCAAAGGTTCACAGGTTGCGAAAATGACCCAAGATGACCTCGAGAAGTTAGCGTAAGTGAGACGGCAGCAATAGGTGACTGTCGCGAAAGCTCCAGCATCTTTGCATCTTTCGACCTCGTGCAGATACAGTGATCAGGTCCTGGCATACGCCAAGAGCACCTGAAATCTGTCGTGTCAGAATCGGTAGTGTACTTAACTGCTCGCTCCGAGCACCGGCAGCTACCGCTGGATGATCTCGAGGGAAAAGCAGCACCAAAACACCGACGATCTCTTGTCCGTAGCTGCTCCACACAGGACACGCCGCCACGGCATGTCGAATGAATCCCAAGCGGATGTCAGAACGCGTAGCTTTCATCGTGTACCTGTCTACACGAGGACGTGAGCGTCGACTTGCCGAAGTTGGCTTGGGAGCGGTGCCATTGTCTTGAAGTGGGTTCTCTGCTCTAGTTTCTCCGTCTTCCTCGTCCAATTCGTCAATGATCCAGTTCTTTACTACAACAGCGCTGCCACGCATGAGAACTTGCTGGAAAATCCCCTCGCGGGTTGGTACACGAAGCGTTTGGTCCATCACTACTGACAGTTTTCGGGATTGCGCTCCCAGCGAGGGGTAAAACTCATTCCAGTCGATCGACGAGCATCGGTAGCTACGTGATTCATATTTGTGGTGGAGCTGGGCGGTGTTGTTCTAGTCGCAAGTGAAGCTGCAGCTTGCGGCGCAATTTTTGAGCTCCACATGTGACGCTCGCGCTCTTTGTCGACAGGGTGGACGCTTTCCTCCCACACGTACAGATGAGCTGTCGTATCAGCATCGAAAATGCTCACACAGGCGTTGTAGACGGCGTTAATGACGCCAATGACGCTCATTTCCTTGAAAACGACATGGACGCGTCGAGAAGCAAGGCGATTTGCTCCTTCTGCCGCATCATGCGCTGCTTCTCCAGAATGGCTGCTAGAACACTGCAGCTTTGACTCTGGACAATGGACAGGAACAAGTCGTGTTGGTCGAAATGGTCTTTGCGGCCCTTGGTGTTGACAAGCTGGAGCAAACCCACAAGTTTCTGTCCGGAGTCACTTGCTGTTACGACACTTTCCTCCCCATTCTTTGGGATTTTGATACCGGGGTCGGCACCTTCCGTGTCTTGGATAACCAACGGGGCGAACAGTACGTTTCGTGCATGAATGCCATTGAGACTGTCAACGAATGCATTGAACGATCCAGCCTTGGCAATATCGTTGACAATTGTGAGCTGTTGTGACCGGACAGCGTCTTCCATTAGAGACCCAGCGTAAGCAGATTCCGACAGAGCAATCCGATACCGACGTTTGTGGTGGAAAGTCACAAGTTCCTGTGTATCTGGGTCCACCACATACACCGCAGCACCTTCCACCCCAATAATCTGCTCCGCTGCAGTTCCCAAACTCACGATCGCTTCCACGAGATCTCCATCCGAGATGAGTTTGCCCACATTCCAGCAGAGCTCCTGATTCCGTTGGAAAAGCTGCGAGTTCTCGATCGCCAAAGCAATGAGCTTTGAGATGGTTTGGAGTAAAAACTCGTCCTTCGCTCGGAAAGGAGACCCCCAGCTTTGTTGATGACTTGCACAACGCCAAGTAGCCGCTGATCGCTCGGAGGTTGTTCTTCGTCTCCATCAGTTTTCCTTTTGCAAGTATTTGCACCTCCCACATTCGAGATGATCGGCACTGTTAACATGCTCTTGGTACGGTAATGCGTCTTCTGATCCCACGCAGAGTTAAAGCGCGGGTCGTCGTAGGCGTCTGGGATATTGATGGCCTGCTGCGTCTCCGCAACGGTCCCGACAATGCCTTGACCGAAGTGAATTGTCATTCCTGTGCTTGCTTTTTGCGCAGATCGCTGGAAAACTTGGACTCCAGCGCCGCTGATATCGCTGTGCCAGTTGTGGAGCGTTCGACTGGCACTGTCAGCGACGAACAGCGAACAGCGATCAGCATCCAAAATGCTCTTGGCGTTCTCAATGACGACTTTGCCCAGCTCGTCAAAGTGAAGACAAGTGAAGATCTCGGGTGCTAGTTGGATGAAAGTTTCCTCGTTCACCTTGTTGCTCTCGACGTCCGTGAAATACGCGACTTTGGGAAACAATCCACTTGAAAAATGGCAGACCAGAGTCAGCAGCGCCTGGTCTTCTGCAGTGAACACGTCGCTTTTCTCGAGAGCAATCGAGAGCCCCAATGCTTGCACTTGCGCCAACTTCCCACAAATTTGAACCACAGCAAGAACGCGATTATCGTGCAAGACCGGAACTAGCAGCGTGGAGCCGGACGGATACAGCACCAAGCGATCTGCGTTGTCAGTTGCCACAGAGTAGCTTGATGCCGAGTCATTTGACCAGCAGGTAACAGCAATGCTCGTTTAGTATGGCAAACAAGCGCCGCCAACCCGCACGGAGCTGCTGCCGAGTGGCTTAGAGGGGCCAACGCAGAACGCACAGTACTCATTTGAGTCTTTTTGTTCTCGAAAAGATCCTCAGTCGCAACACGTGTAGGCATCCGACACCAAAACTCCTGCTCCGATTTATCAACTACCAGCACCACAACTTGTTCAGCTTGCATCAGCTCACGACATTCTTCCGTCAAAACCTCCGTAAGCTGGTACATGTGCGTACTTTCCGCAATGTGTTGTAGCGAGCGTGCCATCACCTGGAACGAGTGATGGAGTGTCAACATCTGCGATCCACACTGTCGAACTTCTCGCAGCCAATCTCGAGTACTTCGATCCAATGTGTTGTCGTGTAGAGCCATGAGCTGGTGGGTCAGCAGTTGCTCAAATGCTTGTCCCACGTGAGAAGTAAATGACCCGGGTGTAGTCGACACTGTGCTCGACAACCGGTCTTTACTGATGTCGTCGAAGCCGTTGGAGAGCGGAAGCAAGCCCTTCCAAATGTCATCCGAGAAAATATTCTTCACTTGTAGACTGTCGCGTCGACCGGCAGTGCAGTTTGAAGACCCACCTGTCGACACCTTGCTGTTCTTGCGGTGTGACGTGGCTGTAGAGCTTGGAGTAGTAGGTGTGCTGCAATAAAGCTGCCGAGTGCGTTGCAATCGCTGCTCATTGTCTTTTCTTGAATCACAGCGTGAGCTTTCTCCAGAAGACGCTCCAGTCTTGATAACTCATGCGAGTAGTTGGCTAACTGGTGTGCGTGACGCTGTTGAAGATCCTTCCGCTCCACTTCTGCCTTCTCAAGTTTAGCAACGTACATTTCCAGTGTGCGTCCATCCTGCAATTGAGACTTCGCGCCACATGAGCACCCGTGAACTTCTGCAAAAGCCATTGGAGTTTTTGCACGTGGACTTCTGCGCCCACAGCTCGAAGGTGACACTGGCGGTCGCCGAAACGCAGAGCGTGGTGATACTGCTCGAAATAATTCAACTTGTTCGTCTCTCGAGCTGGTAACTTGCTGTAGTGGTCGTGGTACGGCGGGTAGTGAAGCTTCGTGGTATTTTCCAGTGGTGGGGTGGATAGCTCGAAGTGTTTGCTTGTGCATTTGCACCTCCGTACGCAAACTGTTGATCAACTGCACGTGGTGTTTCTTGTCTTCTATCATGTGCTCCACCAACTTGTTTTGCTGCTCGAGTTGGTGACTGAGGCGCTTGTTGACCGCTCGCAGTTGCGAAATGACCGTGTACGTGTGTTGGTCATAGTGAATCAGCGTTTGACGCTCTCGCTCTCGCGTTGTCTTGGGTCGAGCTGTCGGCTTCTTCGGACACAAATTGTGGTCCTGCTCGCAGTTTTCTTCGTCGATAATGCTGCTATTACCCCCACTGGCGTCTACCCCACCATTTTCGCCTTCGTTTCCGATCTCTCTTTCGTCTTCTGTAGCGTTTAATGCTTCACTTGGTGTCAACTCGGACTCGTTCTCTGCTGGCTCAACCCCAGCAACAGTTTCTCGCTCTTCATTGCCATTTTCCTCTTCGTCGTCTTCGGATTCAAAGGACTCTGCATATTCGGTCTCGTCGTCTCTCAGGAAAGAACCATTAACACTGCGTCGTGACTTCATGTGCGCTGGAAATGGCGCAACCGCCGAAGTGAGGTTTGCATTGAACATGCTTTCGGCTTGCTGGTATGACGGCGGGGACTGACCTTCTTGACAGCTTTCTTCAGAGACGTGAGCCGGATCTCGACTTGCATCCGCATCATGATAATCGCCAACCACCTACAAAGCAGTACAACTAACGACCCCCACAGAACAAGACGCTAAAACAGGAGCTCTAAAAACACCTTAATCGTTTACCGATAAATGAACAGCACCAAGACTCCAATCTCCTAAGCAAGCAAGAAGCAAACAAAAACACACACAACATACCAAATAAACCGTGATTCAATATACAACCTCGCAGCATTTTCGCTGCCAAGTATTTTGCGCCGGAAAACAAACTACGACAACCGAAGGCAAGCAGTCTCAGTCCACTTCGTCCAAGTCCAAGGCCTCCTCGATACTGCTGGAATCACTTGGACTGCTAGGACTACTGGATGTATTCTCACGGGACCAATGAGCTGGGGTCGACGATGAAGAGGAAGCTGGCGATGATGCTGACGAAGAGGAGGACGGCAGCGAAAAGCTGGAAACCAGCTCCACAGGCTCGCTCGTTTCGGATAGACTTAAATCCTCTGAAGGACTATCGTTTGCCTCGTTGTGGACAAAGTTTCGGACACCACTGAGAGTGCGCCGCATCACCTCCAGGAACGTTGGGAATCCACCAGAACCAGATGAATCTGCTGATACAGACGCGTTCTCACTGTGATCATCTCCTCTCGCTGCTTGTTCAGCTGCTCGTGCTCGCAAACGTTCCTCCGCCTCGGCAACTTCTGGAATCACACCAATCGAACCACTTGAGTACTGCGAGCTACCGTCGCTTGGAGGAGTACGCGGAGTTGGTAGCTGAGTAGATGGCGATGGAGGTCGATACGCCGACCGGCCGCCTTGAATAGTTTCAGAATGTGTATAGCTGATGCTCGGCTCGTCGTCACTGTCATCATCGTCGTCTTCATCGTGGCCGAAGGAAGTCCCGAAAAATCATCCGAAAGGAGAGAATCCAATGCCCGCGCTGCACTTCGCTGCTGCTGATTAGACTCGTTCGTCTGCAAGTGACTGCGGTGGCGATACGAGCCCAACAGCGGTACACGGCTGTGATCGCCATCATCCGGGTCATCATAATTTCTGGTGCCATCAAAACTGAGCGAGCGTTGGGTCGGAGGCGTCGACGGCATCTGAACGCGTTGTGCACTAGAAGCTGTGTCTGCATTGTTGCCACGAGTCAATGACGCAAAAGACGACAGCGAAGCCGGAGCGACAATAGCGTGGATGTGAACATCGATACTGCGTCTTGGCTGACTGGCTTCGCTCGGCGTGTTGGGAGACGATGCAATTAGATCGCGAATAGACAGCGAGTTGTCCTGAGCCTCCATCGATGCAGTCGCCGTTGACATTTGCCGTTGCGCGGCACTTCCCAGTCCACGACGTAAAACCGCTGAATGACGCTCTTGCTGTCGTTGTGCAGTGCCTCTCAGCTCTGGCCGCAGCAACGGATCTAAGTATCCGACTGAATCCATGAGCAGCCGTCCGAATCGATCAAAGAGCGGCGCCACCAAGTGGGCCACCTCCGACACATCACTCTCTCTCGTCTCCTCCTCCTCGACGTCTGCAAGATCCTCAAACAGCCCACGAGGTTCCGGCTCGCTTTGACTTTCCTCTCGTCTCAAATCTTCTTCACACAACTCGGCCAGGCGGTCAACATGAGGCATCATTTCCCGCATCAAGTTGCGAACATCCACCACCATTCTGCGTACATCGCTACCACCCACTCGAGGTGCACTCGGCACTCTTGTAGTAGGAACAGGCGACATCCGCTGCGTACTTTGAGTGTGCAGCGTGCGTGTCCGAAACGCCGCAATACGCTCCGAGTCAAAGTCCAGCCACTCGTCCCAGCGCGACGGCCAGCCGTGATAATGCACCAGCACTTTCCCGTCTGCAATGTCCATAACTGTGGACTCGAGCCACTGATTTACCGTGTCCTTCACGTCCAGCCACTGGCCCACAAAGAATTGGCGCGGGCCGCGCACCGTCTCCTCATTGGCCGTCTCCATGGCTGTGGACAGCACCGTCCTCACTGTCAAAATCCCCTGCGTAATAGGCTCCAGGTCCACGGCCGGCGTCGCCGTTGCGTTCCGGTTTAAACTGTTTAAACCGCCGAGTCCCATGGCGTCGGCCGCTTCTTGAGGAGATTCACTCATCTCGTCCAGGATCTCCCGTAACATTGGCAAGGGTTGAGGTTGCGGCGTGGCCGAGCGTCTTAAAGCCGAGCGGAGACTGGCCAAGTTCCAGGCCGGACCGGCCGCGTCTTGGCCCGTTCGTCTTGGCTCTCGGCCGTCTTCTTCTTCTTCTTGGTGGCCGGCCACGGGCGTCTGCGTGGTGCTGTTATTGGCCGATGTGGTGGCCCGATGGCCCGGCGGCTTGGCCACGAGGTGCACCGTGTGGCCGTCTTGGAGATCGTAGTTGGCCAGCGCTGCGCCGTCCTTGAGCAGCTTCCCGCGGTAGATGAGACGTTGCCGAGGGGCCGGGACGGACGTGGCCAGCGCCACTTTGGCCCGGAAGTCGGCCACGGACATGGAGGAAGCGGCCTCCACGTCGAACACGCGCTCGTCCAGCGTCTTGAGCCGCAGGTGAAGCGCGTCATCTTCGGCCGCGGACGACCCGGGAGGCTGCAGGACGGGCCGCTCCATCTCGGACTGTGACGGAGGTCGGTTTTTCTCGAATGTTAGACCGAACTGTTGTTAACTGGCCGGGTGATTGCGTACTCACTACAATTCTTAAGATAGTTTGTGTTTTGATATGGAACGGCATAACGGGGTTAGTATCTGATAAACCCACTTCAAGGTCGTTCTTAACTGATATGATCTGGAGCTGGCCGCGTCCTGTGCTCGGATTCTCGGAGCCTGCGCAGCTCCGTCGCCTTGTCACGCGCTAGGTGGCAGCAGCCTCCAACACCGCTATAGCAGTACCGTGGCCATTAACTACCGTAAGCTGGCGCATTAACACACTCACAGCTATTAATACATGTACAAAATAACAATAGCAGAAAATGACAATTGAGTTAAGCTTATGTCATATTTTGAAATAAGCTTATGTCATCTTTTAAAAAATGACATAAGCTTAACCCAATAGTACTGAAAAGAAGAACCCGTGTAACCCTTCAGTTCGAGTCAAACACAAGGTTCCAGAAATCATAGATTTAACTAAGCCATTACACTGATGCGAATCAACTTGTTGATGTACGGTACTTAGCATCGTGTAGGATTGTAAACCTTACCTGTAGATTTCACTATCGACATACTGAACGTTAGCGTAAGATTGCCAGTCATTCTGGCGAGCAGCACTTTCAGTGCCGCAGTCCTAAACTCTATCTCACTTCGTCTTTCGACACCTCCAACTCAAGTTTTTCTTTCCAACTCATCACTACGTAGGTTATGAGCCCAAACCAAGCCTTAAGCGACGACTTCCAACGCCCCATCGTTACCGAGAATTCGACGTCTGGAAGACTCGCGTGTGCGCTGCACTCGATGGCAAGCATCTACTTGGCTACATAAAACCCCGACTACGATGGTGTTTCTGAAGAAGAGAGCGACGAAGACGGAAGCGACATGTCCGACATCGACGACACGCCGAAGGGCAAGCCGGAGCCAGCGAAGAAGACTGTAATCGACTCGGACGCCGTCGACTTCGACGAGAGCGACGATGAACTGAAGCCTCCGTCCGACTCCGACGACGACCCCGACGAGAGCTCCGACTCGTCAGTCCAACGCAAGAACCTCCCAGCTATGCGACCGTTCAGCCACCGCATAGTGCGTAAAGAGCGCTTGCGGTCGAAGACCAAGCCTCTGCAACCTCGGGAGCGCCGTCGCCAGGAAGCAAGAACTAAATCTTTCCTGATGAAGACGATGGGCAACATGCACGTTCGACTGGTCAAGAATCTCACGACTTCCTACGAGATCTTCCACCACATCTGTGAGAAGTATGAAGGTGCCTTGTTCCACGGCGATCCATACTTCATCCAACACTACTTGATGGAGATCAAGTATGAGGAAGGTTCGGACTTGACCAAGTTCTTTTGGAGCTTGAGAATGCGATGAAAGCCGCATCAGAAGCCACCGACTCGGTGATGACCGAATGACACAAGTCGCTGTACATATTCCACTCCATGCCCACCTCGTGGAAGAATGACCTCCGCATTTGGAAGGGCCAACGGAAGTACATCCCGTCTGAAGACCTGAAGCAGAGCATTGAAGGCAAAGTTCGTGACATCCACGCTCAAGAGCGGTACACGTTGTGGAAAGGCAAACCCGATACGACGGCCACGACCAACGAGCGATCTCTTGTGGCTGCGGTCCCTCCTTCGGAATCTGAACAAGGACGCAAAATCAAGCATTGTCTCTGCGCGTACTGCGACCGTCCACGCCACGGCATCAGCCAGTGTCGAGACCTCCAAAAGGACCTTCGAGATGGCCTTGTAAAAGCGGAAACAGTGCTTCCGGCAAACTTCGCGTTCAAGGGCAACACAAAGCACGACCATCCGTACCGCAACTCCACGAACTGGAACAATGACCGGAACGGCCGCAACGGTAACTTCAACCGCCGTAACAAGAGCAACGGAGGCAGAGGTAACCGTTAGTCCGACAACGGCGGCAAGTCCGCGGACGTGAGCAAGGCAAGAATCGCAAAGTCGACTCTGACTCTGACTCTGGGGACGACCAAGACCGCAAAGTCTTCCTTCAGGAGCGCCGTGACGTTGGTCTGATCGCTGTCGCTACGACAGTTAACCCTCCCGTGAGTCTGGCTGCTCAAACCAACGTGCAACTGGACCCTACATGGACAATCGACTCTGGGTGTACGCGTCATGTGACGCATGAATCCCAATGGTTCGCTGGGATCACTAACAGTGGTGGCTCGATCACTGTTCGAGGAAACAACCAAATCCCCATCGGCCGGGTCGAGCAATCCGTGGTTGACTCGAAAGGCAACGTGAAGAAGCTCACCCTTCATGGCGTCCTGTACGCACCGCAGTTGAAGTTCAATCTACTATCGGTCCCAGCAGCTATAAATCAGGACTACCGCTTCAGCTTCAATCGCAAGCACTGTGTTGTGCAGACCGATCAGCGCCTTAACATCAAGGCGCTCATGGCAACCAATACGGACCGGTACCAGTTCCAAGCCCAACCAGTGGCAAACGCAACGGCCCTCGTGGCCTCAGGTAAGCAATGATCATTTCTGCTATTACACAAACGTCTTGGCCATCCTAACGCTTGTATCTTGCAAGGTCTATCTAGGAGCCAAGCCATTCTTGAACTCGATGACTCTGCGTCTGTAGTTCCTAAGACACAGTTTTTCTGCACTGCCCGCACGTTAGCGAAGTCTCACCACCCACCATTCTATTTAAATAGAGTTGTTGAACGTGCTACGTCTCCTTTGGGAAAGTGCATTCTGACATTTGTGGCCCATTGGCTGTGCCTAGTCTTACTGGTTGCCGCTATTCCTTGATCTTTATCGATACCTTCTCTCGATTCATGTTTACCTACGCCATCAAAAACTGTAGCGAGCTGTACGAATGCTACGAGGATTTCAGGAAGAAAGCCTTGCCTATTTTCAGACGGGACGTCAATATCCTCGAACACACTCGCATCTTTGAAGCCAATGACATCCAAATATTCCAAGCTGACATTGCAAAGGGTACGAAAACTCGGCCGCCTCATCTTCAATAAGTACGGAACCCACGCACAGTTTACAAACGCGTACACACCACAGCAAAACGGTGTTGCTGAACGCCGCATGCGTACGATATTAGAACGGGTCCGAGCTCTGTTACTTGACGGTAAACTGCCTAAATAACTATGGGCTGAGTGTGTGTCTCATGTTACCACACTGATCAACATCACACCCAGTTCTAAGACCGGTGATCGTACGCCGTACGAACTGTAGTTCAATCGTATTCCGTCCATGAGCCACATCAAAGTGTTTGGCTGCAGCGCATATGTACACATCACTGAGCAAAAACGTGACAAGCTTGATGCTCGAGCACGGTTATGCATGTACCTAGGTATACCTGATCATAAGAAAGGATACCGCTTAATGGATATCAACACGCATGCTATCATCTATAGCCGCGATGTAGTCTTTAAAGAGGATGAATATCCCCTCTCGCTGACCTGACGTCAACGCCTAAGCCAGCACAAAATATGCAAACGCAACAACTTGCTCCTGCCCCCGCTCCCTTTCCTGCTACGATTACTACAGCAGATACCGCAACTCCGCGGGTACCTTCATTCAGGGAGGCACTTGATCAAAATGTAGTACATTACTCTTTTCGAACGGAGACGACATCAGACCCTCCATCTGAACCTGCACCTAAGCGACCCCGTCTCATGCATGACACGGAAGTAACCCTCAATTCTGAGGAGGACATACACAAACAGGAGCAGCGACAGCAATTACTGTACGCACTACTAGCAATTCGGTATGTGTCAGAGCCCACTACGTATCGAGAGGCTATGAGGTCTTCTCACGCTGATCAGTGGCATAAGACAGCCAAATCGGAATACAAGTCTCTTATGAATAATAACACTTGAACGTTGGTACCCCCTCATAAAGGACGGAAGATGTTATCCAGCCGCTGGGTCTTCGTAGTGAAGTACACCTACACAGGTGCAATTGACCGCTTCAAAGCGCGTCTGGTGATTAAAGGCTTTCTACAGCAGTATGGTATTGACTACACCGAAGTGTTATCTCTTGTTATCAGGATGGCGGTATTCAGGCTTCTCCTCACTATCGCAGCTTTGCTCGATCTTGAGGTCCATCAAATGGATGTTAAAATGGCATTTCTAAATGGCTTTCTATGAGAGGAGATTGACATGGCTCAACCGGAAGGTTTCAAAATCCCGGGCAAGCAACACCTAATGTGCAAGCTGCTGAAAAGTTTTTACGGGTTAAAACAAGTGCCCCGTGTCTGGTACCAAACACTGTCTGCCTTCCTTGAGAGTCTCGATTTTCACAAACTTGTTAAAGATAGTTGTGTACTATTGACGGCATCACCTGTTACATCGCTGTGTATGTTGATGATCTGTTGATCATAGCACCAACGCCAGCCCTCGTCAGAGAGCTGAAATCAGCCATGAAGCAGAGGTTCTCCATGACAGATTTAGGGAGGTGAAGTACTTACTCGGCTGGTCCATTCAACGCAACCGTAAGAGCCGAACAATATTTATCCACCAGCATAAGTACGCTACGAAGGTCATTGACCGCTTCAGCGACCATACTCCGTACCCAATTGCAATTCCAGCTGATCGGAACGTTAAACTCTCCGTCAGTAGTCAACCCAGCAGTGAAGCAGAAACGATACGATGAAAAATATACCGTATAGAGAGGCAGTTGGTAGTACTGGTAAGCACTCGATCCGACATGGCATTTTACATGCGCGAGGTCAGTCAATTCCTAGCGAAACCAGGAATGGATCACTGGAACGCTGTTATCCGAGGAGTTAAGTACCTATCCGGCACGAAAGACTACGGTCATCTCCTTGGTGGATCGCTAGACATCACACACGGGAACCTTGCCAATAGTCTGACAGCCTACAGTGATTCCGACTATGCCAACTGTCCCGACACGAGACACTCCGTCGGTGGGTATGATGCTTGCAAGTAGTCCAATTTCGTGGCTTTCGCGCAAGCACCATACCGTAGTTCTCTCGACAATAGAAGCAGAATACATTGTCCTGTGTCACTGCATGCAATATATAATCCCCCAAGCTCCTCATCCACGAGTTAGGCTTTGACACGACGCAAGCAAACACTATCCACGAGGACAACCAGAGTTGCATTAAAATCTGCTACAACCCCCAATTCCATGGCAGGTCTAAGCACATCGACGTTCGATTCCATTTTGTGCAAGAGAACGTAGAACGACACGAGTTCGCGATCAACTACTCTAACACCAAAGCAATGGTGGCTGATATCTTTACTAAAGCACTAGACAAACATCAGTTTAGAATACTAAGGGAAAAGCTCAGGATGATACTCCATGAGGCTTAACGTGGCCATTCCGTTTAGTGTACGAGCATAACAGTAATGCATGAAGCATGCCTACTCAAAATTTGAGTAAAATAAAAGGAGCGCATTTAATGCGCTCCTTTTATTTTTCCCACTGGGTTTTTAGTTGGTTCGCAGAAAAGGTTTTCTCCTTACTGAGGTTTCCCTGGTCTACATGTAGTACCGAATTATACAGGCATATAAGTATTTAACCCATGCACTACGGCAATTATTTGCTAGGAATAATTCTTTATCGATAAGGCAAAACCGCGGAAATACCTACCGACTCCTATCATATGTTCTAGTTAAACACGACAAAAGGACAAATAAAGCGTAGATGTAACGGGACGATCTCCCGTTACAAAAGTAGGTAGAAGTCACACCTGTGACTTGGCATTCTGTCATTGGACAGAATTCGCCCTTTGGTATGCATATTAGCCAGTTAGCGTGCAGCACCTTATTCGGTGGCTGACAGCTAATCTCGGCCTAAGTACGGTTTTGCGACCGAACTTTAATATCACCCAGAGTCAATTTTGCCTATAATTCCACGTGTCTTGGCCCAAAGCCCAAGACATTGCTTCCTCACAACTTAGCGAAAGCTTACGAATCGGTAGCCTTTGGCCCCGTTACAGTAGAAGTCAATCCAATCCTCCGCAGATGAGATCGGCTTACCTTCTTCCAAGTCGTAGATAACCCGCGTGGTGCCTTGGACGGTGAGTACCATTGCATGGTCAACGAAGCCATATTTGTACGCTCCAACCAAATAGACACCGTCGACAATGCTGACTTCTTCCAAAACACGCGCTCCACGACGGCCATCCACAGCAAAGTTCTTCTTGATGGCGCTGTACACGAAACTTCGGCCGGCCTCTCGAAGACGACGCAGGAATCGAAGGACAACCCCCAAGTAGCCCCCTTCGTCAGATCTTGACCGTTATCTGCGAGCTCTTCAGTGACGAATTTGTCGATGTCGCTCTGGATAACAATGTTTGGACGCCCCGCCCGCTCTGCAGCTCGCTTTAGTGTCCTGTCGCGTCTGCACCGAGACAGCACTTCCCGAACTCGTCGTCTTTCCAGAAACTCTCAAACAGTTTGATATCCGAAGCCTTTTAGCGATCCACGAGAGCCATTTCCTCAGCGAAGCCATCTTCCCGAAGCTTGCCTTCTGGCTCGTAGGTTCTGAGGTAATAGCCTCGATCTTCAATCCGCAGACGGACCCAAAGCACTTGGTACTCTCGACCACGTGGGGTTTCGCGTCGGTTGTTGATGCGTGCAACCCGCCAAGTCTTTTTGTGGTTGCATAATCACCTGAGACGGTGACCCTGTAACTGCCGTAATAGTGCCCATAAATGGGGTAGTGCAGTGAGTCGGTACCAGCAGTCGTCTGATCGGTAACACCATAAGTAACCGAGTCAACACTAGCAACGGCATCACGATCGACGGCAGTAGCTGATGTAGTGCTATGTTCAACCGTGCAGTTCGAACAGGACCCAACATCACCCGTGTTGGACCACGTGCAAGTTAAACACACCCACGTGTCGCTGTTTCCCTCCGGCTGACCAGTCTGGTTGGTGGCAGGAAGTGGATGGTTGCTGACTACAACCATCAGGTTCGTGGCATTAGATAACAGATTGGCAGTTGTCGGTTCGTTGCCGGCAGCTGTACAATCGAGTGTACTAGCCAACAAGTCTGTAACGCTAGACACCTGGTGGGTGACACCAGTGTCCTGCTGTGTGACGGTAGACCCCTCGGACAAGCGGCTCATGTCCTCCGCGGTGGAGACGCCTCCAGCGCCCTCCAGCACGCTCTCGTCTTCGCCTTGCTCCTTGTCTTTGAGTGCGACGTGGTGATCACCGTAGAACCAGATGCTGCATTCACGGCGGCCCGCTTTGCCGCCCGCGCTCGTTTCAGCTCCCTTATCTTCGCGGCAGACCTTCCGTTTCTTCAGGCCCGCGGTTCCGGAGCTACCCATGACTGAACACGCGGTCAAAGTGGCTGGCGCACAGGCGGCCGATGTGGCTGACTTGCAGGCGATCGAGGAAGTTGACGACAATGACCTGGATCGCTTTGTTCCGGGACTTCTCAAGCTTCGCAGTGTGTCGCTCGTCGAGACCTCCCGTGGGACGTTGGGTTGTTGTTTGCGTTCTTGTTGGTCACTTTGACGCCTCACATTTTGGCGCGCCTGTTAATTTCGGACTGATTATTCCCCACGCGCAAGATCCCCTTTGTAGCAAACTTCTTGTGCTTCGCCGACTACGCCACCGAGCTCATTACCGAGGACAATATCGTGGCGCTCTACGACATATTGTCTTGGAACATCTTGATCCAGTCTACACCCCACCCCTTGTCGTTCGTACGTTTCGCCTGACATGTCGGCCATTGCGGAAGACTTCGACTTATTTTTGGTGAGGGCGTGAGGGAGGCACCGCACTTATTCCCATCTTGGGTTCACTGAAGACCTTGAAGGCCTGATTTCCGACCCTCTACCGCAGCCGCTAGAATCGGATCTCGCATGCCCGTGAACACTGGCGGGCATTTGAGGATCAAATGTTCTCCCAGCAGTAACACAGGAAAACCCGTCGGAGATTGTTGTCAACCACCCATCTAATAGCATTCCTGCGATCTGGTGGCGTTAGTTTGAATGCACAACCATTTACCTCGTCCAGTTGACCCGAGGCATCTTGCAAATTGAAATCTGCAAGCTTAACTGTTGACGAAAGCAGTCAGAAACCTGTTGATAGAGACTCGTGACTTTTTTATTAGACGCGATAAGATTGGCCGAGGTAATAATATTACCTCGGCCAATTATATCATGTAGGAAACGACATGTTGTCGGGATCGACAAGTTTTACTGGGACAGGAGCGAAGTGTATAGCCAACAAGGATTAATTCCATGGGACACAGGTACATACCGATGGCTCCAAATGGGATGTTTATTTGCGTGGGCAATATATACCAGTACGATACCGGTGGACCCAAAATATGTTGATACGAGCGCAGGCACCTCTCCGCCCGGCAGCGACCGCATAGCGTGCCATGATCCGAGGCCACCGACCACTCAGTGGGAGATCACATATCAGCTCCACCACAATCTCGTTAACCAGACGCATAGCAGGCGAAGCAGCCAAGTCAACATTGGCCTGCTCGCGGTGCGGGTCCATCACTTCCGGGTGGATGGTAATAAAAACTCGCTCGAAATCTAGCTTTTTGATGTCTGTCAACACTAGTTCGATGTCGTCTTCCAGCAAGACGTTGTCGATCTGGATGTAGCCGTCATTCCAAAAGGATGCGAGGATCTCGACCTTTTTCTTAGCGTCCAAGACTGGCATCTGCTTCCCACACTGCAAACCTGATAGTGTCATCGATCTGCATCGTCGATCCAGTCAGTACTAGGTTTTTAAAAAGATAATAAAACCTCGTTTTGCAATGTCGGCCGCTGTCTCCACTGTCGGCAGTTATACGCTATGGATGAATATGATCAGTTATCCGACCTTACTTAACTTTTGTATGGGGTATTAAGGCTCACTAACGATCAATGAGCCATTAGTTTTTGTTTGAGCCAATAAAAACCCACATATATATTACTGCCAGCCAATCAGCACGTGGCAGATTTGGTAGGTAGCAATTCCGACGTATCGGGTCGGAGGGACATGAAAAATATGTGTAACTCCTTACAGTTTACTAGTCACAAGCGTATCATTTGCAGCTATCCACGATGGGCTTAAGTGAGCTTAAGCCTGGCCACACCAAGCGAGCTCAGGTGACGGCCGTCAAGGCGTTCAAAGCCTTTGTGAAGGCAGAAAATGTGGAGTTTGACTATGTCAAGCAATGCATTGAGAACGATGACACGGGTAAGTGTTTTGTGTCTGTATTAGATATGTTTGGTATGTATCTTGCATTTCATGAGGGTACGAACGGCAAACCACTTGTCCGGAATACCTCTATGCAGTACTACAGACAAAGTAAGATGTGGCTCTTTGGGCTTTTCCCTGCGCAACGACACATTGTCGAATCAAAGTTGTTTAGCATGGGGAAGACGCTTGAGCGCTTCTGTATAAAAAGAGACGGAAAGGTAGCAACAAAGCCCAACCCTGCTCAAAGAGCGATTTAAAAAATATGATGTTGTATCTGTATAATAATGTTCGCTCCTTTAGTGACTACCAAGACGCGGCATTGCTGTGTCTGCTGTGGCACCTGTTCGGACGATCTTCCGATCTGTCGCTCGTCCGCAAACAGAACCTCCCCGTCAACACAGCTGAGGTCTTCTTCGTGCGATTTATCCGCATGAAGACTTCCGAGGAGCAGGGGCTGTCACTATTCCCAGACGCCGACTTTATCACATGCCCGCTGCACGCGATAGCAGAGTCGCCCATCACACAGGCTGCTCCGTCTGTCGCTGTGCTTGACGACTTGCCCGAGACCGCGATGGAAGCCACCAATACGCTGTCACCGGCGTCGCCTTTGGTGGAGGTGCTGAACCACCCCGTCGAGTTCGCGGCCCTTGACGCCACTGGCCCACCTGCCGCAGTCGCTTCCAAGCCCGCCGCTGTTGTCCCGACCATCTACTCGCACGTCAACCGACTGCTCGACCACGTCGCGTGTTCTGCTCGGGCCCTAGCACCGCTGACGTCCTACTGGTTTCGACACGGCAGCCCAGCACGTCAACGGCTGCAAAGACTTGACGCACCGTTGGATCTTCGACAGTGGTGCCTGGAACATGTCTACAACAAACAAGGGGTTCAACTACATCTTCAACACAAGCAGAGAAGACCACATGGTTAGCAAAGCCTTGAGCGGACACGACACCAAGGCTCCTGTGAAGTCCGTGGATTTGACGCGGAGACATAAGTGAATATTGCATGTGTTCAGCGCTATCTGTTCACGACCTGCTTCAAGCTGAGGAGCTCCAAGTACAACGTGAGTCAACAAGTCATAGATGTGCTTACAGCTTACCTAGTCATGCACTACCCCTGATGAAGAGGATCGATGCCAATGTGCTTGCCGTTAGACGACTTGAGATGGCTGCTGTACATGGGGGGCGTCGGTCGCTGAGCTGCTTGCGTGGTCGTCACACCTCGCCACCTGTGGAAGCACCAATCAAAAATAAGAAGAAACAGCCACTACAAACAAGGAGTACACCAGCACGAACACGATCATCGACCATCAACGGAGTGTGCTTGACCAGTTAATGGCGCACATCAAGAGCCAAGACGAGCGCCTCGGCAACCTAGAAGCTCAAGTGGACGGAGCCCCAGCACAAGACAAGAGCAACAAGCGTCAGCAGGAATCAAGCGAAGAACAAGTGAAACCCATGCGTCGACGGACGTCAGTAACTTCCTTTCACGCAACGTGGTTTGCGTGGTACACGCAGGAGCCGCGCTGGATGGCAGACGCGCCGAAGCAGCAGCGATCAAACGCGAAGCAACTTGTTAGCTTCATGAAGCTCTTCTTCACCGACAGCTTCATACTTGACCCTAGCGCGAGCTACTACCGCGACGAAGTCCTCAGGCGAGGGAAACAGGCGGAAGCTGCAGTGCTAGCCTTCCTGAGCAGACACACCATCAAGTCACGAGGATCTACCGACATCCGAAAACACCTTCACGACCTGTATGTGAGTGGTGCTCGGAACGCTCACATCGTTGAGCTCCTGAAGCTGCGTCGGGTTGCCTTAATCCAGTATCCCGATAAGACGGATGTACTCGATCCTGTATCAATGTCCCTCTAAGCTGTGGATTTGTAGACTGAATGGCGCTCTTCTGCTGCCACGTGTTGGACAGGACGTAAGCAATGTTAGCGATACCCCAAAAACATTGTCGAGAATAGCCGTAAAACCTCGATAGTATTGGCTTTTATTCCAGAAAAACCCTGTCCAGTATAGGCGTAAAAACGTGTCGAGTATACACGCAACCCTTCGTCGCGTATACCCGAAAAAAACTCGTCGGGAATACCCGAAACGCTGGAGAGAAATCAGTTTCAAAACGGACGACGAGAAGAAGAAGCAATCATGGCGGACACAACACAGCACACGATTGCCCACAAAATCGAGATCATCTGTGCGTCAAGAGAGCAAGGGTGGACCGTTGAAGATGCATCGCAAGCTACGGGAATACCGCGCACGACATTAGAGAGGTTTCGAAACACGTTTTCACTACCATAGACACCACATTTGCGTTTAAAACAGAAGGTGCCCTAACCCGCACCGTCCAAATTCTGGTGGAAACGGCAAATGTACGGATTTTATAGTACTACCCCAGCCATTCATTTTGAGGCATCTTGTGCGCAGTTCTTAATTTTGCTTTATCACTGTAGAAGTTGGTATGGCAGAACCAACGATGCGCAGAAACTTTACTGAAGAGGAGGACGTCATGCTTCTCAAGCAAGCCCTGGTGGATGAGCCCTTTAGCCACGGCCACGATAAAGTGATGGAGTCTTGGAACACTCTGGCTGCAACATTGGCAGGTTGTCCCGACTTTTGAGGAATACTCTAAGCGGCAAGACTGCTCAGAATCGCGTCAACGCTTTGCTCAGCAAGTTGCTTGTTTTTATTCTCTACTGTGTTGTACGCTTATCACTAACTTGTAAAATGCTATAGCTTCTGCGCAAAAGAAAAACTCGGAATCTGCTCGTCGTTCATGTGTAACGGAATCGCATAGTGAGAAGGACACGCTGCTCGATGAGCTCCTACCGAAGCTCGAGGACAGCAAGATAGAGAAGGCAAACATGAAGAGAATCAAGGCCGAAGAAACAGCTGCTCAAGAGAGCGCCGGTGAGGCGATCCGCCGGTTGGCAGTTGATCGACTCAAGCGCAAGCGGATGACCCCAAGACGAGGTCAGTGAGAGTCCAACCAAGGGCCACAAGTTCGCCAAACTGGTGGATTTACTCCGCGAGCAGAAGGAGAAGGAAATGGCTGCCCGCCAACAGCAATGGGAGAAAGAGCGCCTCGACCGACAGGCTACGGAGACGCGCTTCATGCAACTGTTCGGAATGCTTGCTAAAAGACGGAAGATGGATAAAGTCAACACAATAGAGTTGTACTTCGTTTTTCCAAATTCTATTGATCTCCATCTAAATACTCGCGTAGTGTAGGTGGTGATAAATTGAAGGAGGAGCTAATCTGGTTGCCTCCGTAGTAACAGCACTGGCAATTGGTCAACATCATGGCTACACGAACAAACTTGCCAATGGGACTGAGGCGAATCTTCAAGTTCTTCCTGAAATCAACGAACGCCCACAATCTGTTCATGATATCAAAGTTCCACTCTACTGCGGTTCGCACAGCTCTCATCTCCTCGTTAAACACACGCTCATGCGTCGTTTGTACAACGCTCTTAAAGCGAGTCACCACGTAGTCGCTGACTGAGTAGGCTGAGTCCCCGAATATAGCTTTGCCTTCAAAGGTGGAGTGCTCATCGAAGTACTGTAGATGTCTACTCCCGGCGAACAGAGTCGTATCGTGGCGTCTTCCCTCGTAGGCCCAAAGAAGTGGATACAGAGGCCGTCTGGAGCTGTCAGACGTACGTACAGTAATAAAATACAGTTAGTACAACATATATAAAACCAAACAAATAACAGGGTACATACCTTGAAATAGTAGCCAATGAACGCGCTTGTGCCCACTGTATACTTGCCGTTGCAGATTTTCCACTCCGCACCCACGTCTTGGTGACAGGCGGCATATCGGGATCTTAGTTCCATCCGGAAAGGCAAAAATCCCTTGCGCCAAGCTTCTGCGCTCGATTGCACTGCAATAGTCAGTCGTTTGCGCCATGTTGGCTTGTATGAGCTTGAGATTAAAGTACATATTCTCCTTGTATCGCTGATCTACATAGTCAACTAGTCAAGCTTTAGATTATTTCCAGTCACAACAACAGTAGCATAGATAGCAGCACGTACTCATACAAAGAAATGTCCTGCTCAGCGCCGCGGTAGAGCGCCCAAACTTGTCTTGCATGTCATGGAGGCGGCGCGGGTATGAGAGCCGATACAACATAACAGCCAGCGCCTCCTCCCGACCGCAGCGATCGCCCTCCTCTGTGATCACGACTGCAGAAAGCGCAAAGAGGCTGGCAAGAAGCTTGACACCATTGACGTCAAACCTGAAGTCCTTGGGGATCTGGAATCCCCGTGCAAGCTCAACTTGAATCGCACGTCCGGTATGAGGGGGCGCTCTGGACTGTTTCAACAGCCCCACCTGCTGCAGAGCCACCCAAGTGCCCTCTTCACCGAATGCAAACAGAATCAGCAGGAGCTTGAACATCTCCTCTTGCGTATGAAGCATGCTGCGCTGTCACCGCCGTTGGTAAAGCCCTCCTGCACAAGTCTGCTGGGCGAGCAGCTTCCTCTGCGTTTGCTGGTGTTTTCTGAACTGACCTTCCAGTCAGCCGTTATCAGCGTGATTATGCGATTTCGCGGGTTTTCCTAGGATTTGCTGTTCGAAAAGTCAGCCACGTTTCCACTACCCTTGCCCATACATTTCGCTTCGTGAAGGAAAAGTGAGGGTGTTGCAGAGTTCGAAAACTTTCTATTGCTGGGTTATTTTGCAGCGAAAGAAGATCCGTTCTCAACTGGGGTCGATCCATCCTTGAAGCGTATGGCCCGACCCGGACTGCCCGCCCCAACGCAACAAGGGGAGGTGGGTGTCGTTGACTACAGCAACCACAAGGCCGCCCAGGGCAAAAAGATGTCGCGCTTTGAAATTATTACGGAATGCGTCAGCAATTTTTTGGGTCTTTCTGGGAAATCGAACGGAGCTCTCAACTCGTGGCTAACCCGATTCGTCAAGCGTAACAAGCTGGCGGATTGTGTGGCGCTTTACCCGAAGAAGTCCAGAGTAACCGGGCCTCACACAAGTACGGAGCCAGTGAAATGACTCAAGACCATGGCGAATGGAACGGCATGTCGAGTATACCCGAAAAGAACCCAGCGCCAGTGTCAAGTTTACCCGAAAAGAACCCATCACCACGCAAGAACAGTGTCGGATGCAAGGACTTTCCTGTGGAGATTGGTGAAGACGAGCAGGATAATGCTGTGATTGTCACCACTCCTGGGACGTTTAGCACGCTGGTTTGCAAAACTACAGCTTTTTGCTTCAAGCCAGACGAAGCGTCGTACTCTCTTGAGGTCACACAGAGAAACTTGGACACGCTCGATTCTGAAGGTTGGTTAGACGACACCATGATGTCGTACCTCATCCGAGAGCGTATCACCGCCAACACCACGACCTACAATTTCGGCTGTCCGTTCTTTGGAGCTGTCTTCAGTGCGTACAATCGGAAATAATGTAGCATGGCGGCGGCATACAAGGAGGTGTGTGGTATAACGGCGCGATTTCCGTACGAGAGGTATCGAATCGTCGTTATACCAGTGTCTATGAACGCCCACTGACGTTTCGTGGTGATGCAAAACCCAGTGCTTGCCATTGAAGGTGTAAAACCTTACATGCTGCACGGGGACTCTTTGAAGTTCCACTCGACAACAAGACATCGTGACAGTTGTCGGAGGGTACTTCAAAGCAGAGGCAGAGAGTGAAGTACGGCAACAAGCGGGTGCCGTATGCGTCCACGCGCGTACAAACCAACCCGCCACAACGCAACACGTGTGACTGTGGTGTCTTCGTGTTGTACTTCATGCGCGAGGAGAACCGGGCACTCCTTCGCGATCCGAACCTTCTGCTTCTCCTCAACATCGGCAACACCTGCTGCGTGCCAAAGAAGATCAAGTTCAGCACCAACATTGTTCGAATGCAGTTCAAGGGGTTAGCACAACTCAATACAGGGGTTTATACTCTTTGGAGCGCCAGATGGGAGAATTAACACACCACAGTTCTTCGTGGCGGCGCCAACTCCTCTTAGGTGGCCGATGTGCGGCGCCCCCCGCCCCACAATTCACCGTCGGCCTACACGGTGGTCACTCCGGCACTGACAAGCGTTGGCAAAGAGCGCGCGTGCCATAGACTCCTGTGCCATTCGTTTCCGCGGCAATTACATTTTTACGAATTATTTACGCAAATAGCTTCTCGTTTGTATGCGTATACTGAAATCTTGTCAAATTTGGTGTGGCACACATCACGGGTCGGAGAGGTCCTCAAGTCGGAGAAATTTTGGTATGGTAGGCTATCGCCGAGCGCTTGGCAGGCTGGGTAATATTTGCCTTTTTCTACCAATTGTCTACGAACCCCGGTCCAGCGCGATCAGCAACCCCTCCGCACTCAACCGAGCTGAGCGCCGCATTGGCGCCAAGCGATGTGCTTTAAGGGGAAAACTAAGTGGAAGAAGTTCAACAAGCATGGCGATCTCATCCTACTACGGGAAGTCAGCGCCGATCACCCATTCACCTGTGCTCGGGGTGGTCTCATGGACGCCTGGGCGTCTACCGCTGAGAGTGAGTGAACAGCGTCGACGGATTTACCAAGTAAGAGATCACGGGGAAGTCAGCCCAGGTTTTAACGTGCTCCTCGAGAAACATCGCGTTAACGAAAACAAAAATAACTGTAAGCTTATGCCATACTTTGAGGCGTGTATTTACAAGAAATGCACGTACCGGTACACTAGGGCTGCGCGAAGGCTGGGATAGGGAAAGTATCAAAACATGTATTATAATATCTTACTCGTAGGCAAATACGTTTTAAGGTGAATTAATAGAAAGTTGTAACAGACGTAAAGCCAAAACGAAACGGCATTCACGTGTTATCAATAGACGTCTATTCCCGGCTTGACCTCAGTCTTGCCGGGTACTAACTGGAAAGTAAACAACAATTCTAAATCAATAATATAATACGCACCGACATCTAGGATGAGCTTAGAGCGCAGCATAGCAACTACATCGAGACTTTCCGACGTTTGAGACAACGCAAGCAATCATCCAGCACGGTTGAATTCAAGCTTCAGCTTTTATCGCTCTTCAAGTCAACACGACTTTGCTAGCGGTTCCGTGCTTTTTGGTGGGCTTCCGTGACGGCCAAGGCTCAGACATTGGAGATCAGTACAGATGATCCTTTTTGCGGTGATCTTGCTCACGCGAGAAATGCGTACGCTGAAGAAAACCTCCGCTTGCTCTGCTACATCCGTGTGTTCGGCGTGAACCAGGAGCCCATCGCCACGGAGGCCGTCATTTGGGAGTCGTTTCGGTGCGTCCACTGCTTCAAGCCATGTACTTCCACGTGGAATCTCGCGAATCATATTCGCTATTCCGACGACAACAGGGACAAGGCGGCCATTGCTAAGAAGCGCAAAACAGAACAACGACCTGGGTGGACAGTGTGGAAATTGTGGGTGCCACGTCCCCAAGAAGAACACACAAGTGCGCGAGCGACAGTGATGCGGAATAGGTACAGAAATACATCATTAGGTAACGCTAATACAACATACCATCTGCTGCTTTCACATTACTGTTTTCACTAAAGTTAATTTATTGATTTAATCATGGATTCTGATGGTTAAATAATGGATCATGATGGTTAAATCATGGATCCAGATTGTTAAATCATGGATCCACGTGGTTAAATCATGGATCTTTGTGGTTATATCATGGCTCAGCAGCCGGATCGCCCACCGTAATTAGTTGTTTGCGAACTGACACCACGTCAGCCTGGACGTCAGCCAGCTCGTTCTTTTGTTGCGTTGTGTCCCCCACAGTATGCTCAACCAGGCTGGAAACAGAGGTTGCCAATGTCGAAAGGTCACGATCTTTCTTGGTTTGTGATTTAAAACAAAAGAAGTCCACGTACAAGCAAGTTACGAACTTCATGAAGCTGTTTCTGCCGAACGGGTTTGCTCTTGACCCATCAGCCGACACTACTCTGATGATGTTCTTCGCATTGGCCAAGAAGCTGAGTCGAACTTGTACTCGTCCTTCGAAGAGAATGGAATTAAGCGAAAGAACGGCTCTTCGGTTTTAAAGCACCTCCGCAGACTTCATCGCGACGGGAAACTGAACGCACACATTGCTGCATACGCCGCTCGTGTCAATATTGGAGGAATTTCTGGCACCAAGTCACCTGAAGCAATTGTTTATCTCACGTAGTAGAACAGTAGCAACTGTGTGATGGTCCATTCGGGTAAACGGTGCGGGTAGTATCCTGCCTGAGACTAATTCACGTTTCTGTTAAGATGAATCATTGTAGTGCAGCAGAAATTGCAAGTTGGGGCCACCCGTATCCAAGTATCAGACAAACTAGCATGGAGATAAAAATGGATACAGTTGCTGACACTGTCGCTGCAGTCGTAACGAAGGTTGTGCTGGGAAGCATTGCGTTTTTATTAGAGCAAGGGTATATGACATGTTTTGTTTATACGGTAACTGCGTTGACTAACAATCTCACAATTTCGGTGCGATTTTGCTGTCCTGCTAGCAGCTCATTCTCCGCTTCCTCTTCGACGTAAATGCTGTCTGCGCTGCTGTGCTGTCGTTCTCGTGCTGAACCATTTCATTGAGCATGGTGTTATCGGTTTCGCCTTGAACCAGGAGTGACAAATAATCCAACGCGTTTTGCTCGTAAGTGAGTGCAAAATTGTGTAACACGAAGCAGCTTGCAATTACTTTTCCATCTTCAGCGTCGTTGTTCATGATAATTCGCGTCGCAGAATTTTTAATCGCCGTTTTAGTGCACCGAATGCCATTTCGACTGCAATCCGGGTTATTGAGTGGGCCTTGTGGAACTTGTTGATTACCGGGTTGTCGCGCAGCTCATGGGAGAAAGGTGTCGCATGTAAGACCGTAACGCATAGCCAGCATCACCAATGAAATACATGCCGGTAGGTAGCCGTCGCATTACAAACATTCCAATCAGACTACGATTCCAAACAGATTGATCGTTGCAGCTTCCTGGGCGTACGGAAAACTACATAAATTGTCGATGCACATCAACTATGGCCAGGCAGGAAATCCCTTTCTACAATATCACTCCCAGAATGATGCTGGACGCGAACGCTTTATCAGCGTTCCGTCAATAACTCCAGCTATGTTTGGGATCCCACACGCGCTTTCAAACCCTGTTGCTAACTCTAACCACTCACATACATTTTTACGGTAAAATACAAAACGCTCTCACTCGCAGTATAAAATATGAATAATACGAGTCAAGGCGCGGGGGCCTGTAAACTTGCTTATACCAAACGATTGCCATCCGTCTTTCAGACTTCCGCGCGGTCCAAGGTAGAATAGACCGAGAACAACCTTCTCTTTAAGAAAAACTTTCGATTCCCACGGACAGAGTTCGGGTTTCCCTCGTAATATATAGACCATTTAGCTTCGACAGAAGCTACAATTTCTTCAAAGCACGCTCTTCCAACTCGGAAGGCACTACGAAAGGTAGCATCGCTCTGCCTTTGGTCATGGTTTTGCATAAAGAAATCAGTTCTGTCCGTGTAAACTTCTTCATTGTCATCACGCACGCTCCTACCGTCGACTTCAAATAGATGGGCGAAAGAACACGCTATGACACAGACGACTGCAGCAGCCAACTCACTCTCCATGACGGACTGCGAAAGCGGAATGGGTCGAAGTTAGTTTTCCATTTGCTAGCGACCAACCGCTCAGTTTCGAGGTTTATCCAAGGATTTACTTTAACCTGGATTTGAAAGTCAGGATGACTTTATTCCAAGAATAGCGAGCTAACCAATGGAATGCGAGAAGTTTTCGGCGAGGTTTAGCGCATAATAACTTCCGTAATTCTTATTTCTGATATTCCCGAATGAACCAGCCCCTTATCCTATACGGTACAAGCTTTTGCCGCCCATTTTAGCAAGCCATCTCCGAGGGGTCCGATTTACAAATCGGACCTTCGATAAGAAAGGGATGGCTGTCTTGGGCCCATTTTGGGCAGGTACTGGAAGCAGAGGATTGCGAAGGCGGGAGGCAGAGAATTGCCTTCTCACAGTAGTTGCTCAACGCGCGCTGCGGTGCACACAGGGGCCCGCCCTCCGCTAAGCGCACCATCGCAGATTCCACTACGACGTCGCCGTAAGCTATCCGCGCGGCCAAACAAGACCGATCAAACGCTTGACAGCCCGGTACGGAGCTATAACCTGATGAATGGCAAGGGGTAGAAACTCACTCACACGCTCTTCTCCGTGACGTTGACAGGGATGCAGTTGGGAGCCGTGTTTGCAGTGTACTAACAAGCAAAGAGGGCAGTCTACTGCTCGACAGGTTGGTTGCTCTACACGGTGGGTGTGGGCACTGACACCTCGCTAACTTGTTTTTGGCGTGTGAATGTGCTCTGAATGCAGATGCGCCTTACTTGTGGCTTCAGCCAGCATCGCACAACGTTCTCGAACATGGTAAGTCTTGGAAAATGACTGCGGTCAGTACAGCCGATTGCTTTGCGGCGAGCACGAGTCGGCGGCTGTTCTCAATCACAGATAAGGTATGGAAGACGTGTTGACACTTTATATTCCTTCTACTTTAAACTAACTAACTGACTTGATTGCACTGATTCTCTGCCACAGACAATCGAATAAACTCATTGAGCATTGTTATTCTGCGGTTCGCTCTTTTCGTGTGAGGTGTTGCGACTAACCGACTTGTGCTATCTTTCTATCGCTATGGAGATAAGTCGAGCAACACAGCGGTCGCCTCCGCCAGTGCGGAGAGCATTGCAGAGCGATGTGCCTTGGGCTGTCGAAGCCTTAGCACCCCTGATGAAGGACCGCCACCATTTCCTTCCAACGCAGGTGCTGTACTGGTCATACGAGTTGGGGAGCCACTTTCTCGCGCTCGGGGTGGCTGGAAAAGTGACGTGAAGTTTGATATCGGCGAGGATACGCTGTGTTCAAGGCGACGTGCATCGCCAAGCTCGCAGCGCTCACCACAGGTCCTGATGAACCTTTGAAACCCGTGGAGCTGCCAGAAAACGCTTCTATCTACCTCAGACGCGCCAAGAACGATACGCAGGCCAAGTTTATTCAGCTGACACCTGCCAACTTCGTGCAAACACTTCAACATCGGTGGCGACGGTTGACTACCGACGATATTCGCCAGCTTGGCGACTTTCGATTCGAAGTCTTCCTGTACGTTCAGCGCGCAGCGCAACCCGAACAATTTCACCGAGCTACTGCACGACGGGTTGGTCGAGTTCGAATGCAGAGAATGGCGTACGAGACAGCGAGCTCCGTGCTGATTGGTGCGATAACCTCGCATCACCTAGATGTGGTTCACGCGAGGAGACCCGAATCAGCTGCTTTTGAGGTTGCAGAAGACAACACAACGGCGCAGGCTGTGGACTTAGGTCGTCGGCGTGGAGCGTTGGGCCAACTTGAAAACACAGAAGAAGGAGCTCAACCGACAGCGACCATTCAGGTAAAGTTCAACGGGCTATGGATGCCATTGGAAGTCAGCATTCTCTCGCTGCGCCAGGCGCTCGGTCTTTCGGATCACGATATTTTTCAAGAGGTATATGTCACGAGTTCACGCCGGCGCAGCCGACCAACGGTCAGATGGACGATGAAGACCACGCCGAAGACGAGTCCATGATCTAGCACAGCCCAGCTTTCAAGGCGGCGACCGCTTTGAGCTAACTTCGCGTCGCTGGTGGTGATCATCCGGTACTGCAAACACACTAAACCATGCAGAGTAGCACCTGGCGTCGTGAAGGATCGCCAGTGGTCAGATGGCAGCCCAGAATGAAGACGGTTACGCTGTGGGACGGCGAAGACGTTCAGCTGAGGCGTTCAAGATGACATATCGTGTGCGAGATCCCCTACAACGCTACCAAAAACAAATCAGACCGGTAAGCAGAGTGAAGACAACAAGATAGTATGCAACGGAATGAAATGAATTTGATGGATCTATGTTACTATCTATTGTTGCTTGTTCGTAGGAGCTCATCAAACGTTTGATGTCGGAGTCCAGTAGTCATTTAACCGCAGTGATGGAAGGTACCGTAACAGCCTTTGTCTTCGCGACGTGCGCATGTCCTCATGGTATTATCCAGAACGCGATCAGGATACAAGTGGAAGCGCAAGTAAGCGTGCTTTTGCAGCCACCGTTTGAGCAACCCAATGCACGGCTCTATTGGGTTCAGCTGCGGGCAATATGGCGGCAGGAAAATATGTCGAGATCCACACTGGTGAATGGCATCTTGTAGTTCTAAGTAGGCGTGAATCTTAGCGTTGTCCATGATGACAATAGAACGAGGCAACGGCCATGGATTGAGCCGTGGGATAACGTGCTTCACAAACGCGTCGTGAAACTTCTCTCTTGTAAATGTGTCTTCAGTCCAATCCCACGTGAAGAACCCATGCACGTCAACTGCTGCGAGAATTGAGATACGCTTTCCACGTAGAAATGGCATCTTGACAACTGCTGGTGTGTTCCGCTTCGACCAACCGTAGCGTCGCTGAGCATGTCGACCATCTGTTTCCGTTTTGTCCAGAAAGACAAGCTGCTCTGCGAACGAGATGATTGGGAGAAGATTCGAGCGATACGCTTCAAGTTTAGCATGTATGGCCTCTCTGGCGGCCTTGGAGAGCACCTTCCTGCTGAGATTGAGGTCGAAGTTGAGCACTCTACAAATTGTTGATGTTGAAACAGTCGTAATGTCCGGGTAGTTCTTGATCACAAACTCTCTTAAATCCTCGATGTAGAAGGTCGGTTGGGCCGAAACGTACGCTTCTACAGCAGCGATAACTTCAGGAGGCCATCGGGAACTGGTTTCACGTGGGGCCTTCTCGTTGACGATGCTCTTCTTAAGAAACAACTCATACCTATTTCGGACCCACTATCTCGTGATCGGAGACCTCCGTTTGGCAAAAACGATGAAAAGCACAATACTAGTATTAATACATGCCTGCTGTTTACGGAAAGAAGTAGGATTTGTATCGAAATTTGACAGAGTGCTCTCCTTGTCGTGGTCCGCGTCCAGTCCAAGACCAGGAACGAACTACGAAAACTGCCAGCTACGAAACCTTTCTAATACCGTAGCTCAATTACCATTTTCTGAAGTTGTTATTTTGTACATGTAGCTGTTTGCATGTAAGAAGAAGAAACATACCATAGCGTAAAACTGCCGGCAACGGTCGACAGCGGCCGACATTGCAAAACGAGGTTTTATTATCTTTTTAAAAAACCTAGTACTGACTGGATCGACGATGCAGATCGATGACACTATCAGGTTTGCAGCGTGGGAAGCAGATGCCAGTCTTGGACGCTAAGAAAAAGGTCGAGATCCTCGCATCCTTTTGGAATGACGGCTACATCCAGATCGACAACGTCTTGCTGGAAGACGACATCGAACTAGTGTTGACAGACATCAAAAAGCTAGATTTCGAGCGAGATTTTATTACCATCCACCCGGAAGTGATGGACCCGCACCGCGAGCAGGCCAATGTTGACTTGGCTGCTTCGCCTGCTATGCGTCTGGTTAACAAGATTGTGGTGGAGCTGATATCGGATCTCCCCACTGAGTGGTCGGTGGCCTCGGAGTCATGGCACGCTATGCGGTCGCTGCCGGGCGGAGAGGTGCAGCAGCTACATCGAGACTTTCCGACGTTCGAGACGACTCAAGCAATCATCCAGCACGGTTGGATTCAAGCTTCAGCTTTTATCGCTCTTCAAGACAACACGCCTTTGCTAGCGGTTCCGAGCTATTTTGGTGGTGCTGCCGTGAGGGCCAAGGCTGAGACGTTGAAGATCAAGAAGGGACAGATGATCATTTTTCGCGGTGATCTGGCTCACGCGAGAAATGCGTACGCTGAAGAAAACCTCCGCTTGCACTGCTACATCCGTGTGGACGGCGTGGACCAGGAGCCCAACGCAACGGAGGCCGTCATTTGGGAGTCGTTTCGGTGCGTCCACTGCTTCAAGCCATGTACTTCCACGCGGGATCTCGCGAATCATATTCGCTATTGCGACGACAACCCGGACAAGGCGGTCATTGCTAAGAAGCGCAAAAAGAACAACGACCTGGGTGGACGGTGTGGAAAGTGTGGGCGCCACTTCCCCAAGAAGAACGCACTTGTGAAGCACAAGTGCGCGAGCGACAGTGATGCGGAATAGGTACAGAATGACATCTTTAGCTAACGCTAATACAACATCCCATCTGCTGCTTTCACATTGTTACTTTTACTAAAGTTGATTTAATCATGGATCCTGATGGTTATATCATGGATCCAGGTGGTTATATCATGGATCCAGATGGTTATATCATGGATCAAGGTGGTTATATCATGGATCCAGGTGGTTATATCATGGATCGAGGTGGTTATATCATGGATCGAGGTGGTTATATCATGGATCTAGTTTGTCTGATACTTGGATACGGGTGGCCCCAACTTGCAATTTCTGCTGCACTACAATGATTCATCTTAACAGAAACGTGAATTAGTCTCAGGCAGGATACTACCCGCACCGTTTACCCGAATGGACCATCACACAGTTGCTACTGTTCTACTACGTGAGATAAACAATTGCTTCAGGTGACTTGGTGCCAGAAATTCCTCCAATATTGACACGAGCGGCGTATGCAGCAATGTGTGCGTTCAGTTTCCCGTCGCGATGAAGACTGCGGAGGTGCTTTAAAACCGAAGAGCCGTTCTTTCGCTTAATTCCATTCTCTTCGAAGAACGAGTACAAGTTCGACTCGGCTTATTGGCCAATGCGAAGAACATCATCAGAGTAAGTGTCGGCTGATGGGTCAAGAGCAAACCCGTTCGGCAGAAACAGCTTCATGATGTTCGTAACTTGCTTGTACGTGGACTTCTTTTGTCTTGAATCACAGAGTTGCCATAGGCGAGGGGTCTTATCATACCACTCGAACCAAATCGCTACTGGTGACCTGGCGGAAGCTTTGGAGCCACATGATTTTGTCTTCGGTGTGATTGCGTCTTGGACCACGACGTTTGGAAGACGATTGACCTCGCCCGGCGCTCTAGATAGTTGTTCACCACATTCAACACCAGTGATACGATCCTCCATTGCACTCAAACGTTTTGCCAGCTCTTGGTTCAGCGATACCAGTTCCCCGATCACACAGTTCTGGTGATTGATCAGTCGCTCCTCCTTCGTGATTGTTTCAGCACCATCGGCCACCACATCTTCGCCTCAGAGGGTAGATTCTTTCTGCAGCTCAGAGCTCCACGCCAAAACTTCCGTCTTCGAGATATTAAGCGCGAAAAGACACTCTCGCATTCTGGTAGCGTAAGGACACATCGGATATCGATCGATGACTTCTGGAAATTGTTGAATCAGTTTAGCAACCAGGACGTCTATCACGCGATCATTTATGCGCTTCTCCGGGTCTTGGGTGTTGATGCTAGCTTGAAAAAGCAGGCCAGCAAGACCAATCGCTTGATTCTGCATGTCGCTGAGTCAAACCACGACAACAGAGGCACGGCTGGTTTCTTGCTAGGGTCCCAACCACTCAACATTCGGGACACCTTTTGGTCTTCGCTTGTTGTGTTGAAGACATAGGCGAATGCCTTATTGGTTGCAGTCATGTTCCATGATCCTCGATCAAAAATCCACTGGGCGCACAGTAGCGGATCACTATTCGCGTGTTGAGCTCCGCCACGTCAAAATGAGTGAGAGGTTAGATTGGGGTTGGCTTCGCCTTTTCCTGGGCGGCCGAAGAAGCCTTGACGACGCGGTTCACGTACGCATGAATCTTCATGTTATTTTTCGTGTCTCTGCGCTCTTGCACTTGGCCAGTACCCGTTTTTCGCTGATTGAGCAACTTGACAAGGCTTCAACGAGGGGAACATCAGTTGTTGCAGCCAAGCTCTCAGCGTTACCGTCCAAGAACTGAGGAAGCTCAAGTACTTGCGCGGAAGGAAAATCTTGCATCACGAGCGCCACAGCAATAGCGTGCAGAGGGCAGGTGATGAAGCTATCCCTGTCAGGAAATATGGAGAGCCCTTGCTCTTCGGAGGTCTTCACACGAATAAGACGGACGAACACAACACCGCCCGCGCTCACCGACAGGCTACTCTTCGCCACATAACCGAGATCAGAGGCACGGCCGAACGTATACCACATCAGCGCAAGCAACGCAGCATCCTGGTAGTCTTTGGAGCTCGCCGCATCGTAGTAAAGTCCATCGATCAAAATTCTCAGGTCCTCTTTCGTGCAAGCAGGCGCCTTCTTGACCACGCCTCCCTCAACTCTCTTTAGGCAATACCGCTCCAGAGTTTGGGCCATATTGAGCAGCTGCTTCTCAACGACAGCGCGATGCTTGGGGAAGCGCTCTAGCAGCCAGTTCTTATCGTGTCGATAGTAGCTCATCACCGAGTTCCGGGCAAGAGGTTTTCCCGATCTCCCGTCCACGAAGGCCAGGTACACAGCAAAGCGGTCCATCAGCTTCAAAAGACAGATCCGTCGTCGTCTCCGAGAAGACATGAAGCAATGAAGCCCATGTTGGCATCTTCAGACGCAATAAAACGCTCGAACGCGTTGATTGCAGTCTTCTTGGCTCTTTGGAGGCATCAGGGGCGAGATCACGTAGGCTCATTGGTAGATATCAGTCTTTTGACGGCAGCGGCGCAAATATGAGAGTGATACGCCAGAAACTAGTGGTCTGTATGCCCCGTTCAAATATTTCGTGGCTGCTGCCGACAAAATACGTCGGCAGGGACACACCTAACCCTAATGCCGTTGATTGGTCAGACCAGTTTAATGTTGAGATATGGTTGGTCAATATTAGTGCGCAGAGCCAATCTTGGGATTATGAGAGTATTCATTACTTAAGATAAAATATGTGTGTCGGCAGCTTCACGATATTCATCCGTAATGTTGCTTTTGTCAACAGGATACATTTGTGTTCGGCACACCAAGCTTACCTCCAAATATGACTCACCCATCAGAGCTGGCGCTCACTGCGACGCTCTTCCTGCTGCCATGCGCCGTGATCCTGCAGCGCTGCGTGGCTGACGGGTCTCTTTCGCGCTGCACCCGGCGCTCAATGCACTGGCGATGCTCGTCTGCTTGCCCAGGTACGGAACAGCTCTTCAGTAGTGCACTGTTCAACACTAACAGCTTACTACTATTCCGTTGGTTCGTATCTCCTCCTAGTGCGCTGCAAGCCATGCTGCAACGGAAGGACGAAACAGATCACGCAAAACGGTACGTGGGCAATGTTCTTGCTTTGAAATACGCCCCAAAGTGACCGAGTTGTGGCTGGTTTTGATTGTGAACAGTGTATGGCTCACGAAGCTGCATCTAGTGCTGAACGTGTCGGCGGGAGTACTGGTATCTGCTGCAGGCCTCGCTGTCTACGTGTCCAAGCGAGACGCGGGGATGCAACACTTGACGACGCCGCACTCGTGGGCGGCGCTGGTCACGGGCTGTTTCTTCGCGCTCAACGTGTTTCAGGGGCTACTGCTGACGTTCGAGGGCAAGAATTCCAATTGGCAGTGGAAGGACGAGACTCACGTGCTCACGGGTGTGCTCATCTACATCGGCGGTGTGGTTACCATGCTCTACGGGCTGCACACGAGCTCGTGGGGACTAAAACTTCGCTCCAGAACGGCAATTCCAGCTCACTGTGCTCATTATCGCCGCTCATGTGACTCTGCTGGGTAAGTCGCTCGTACTGCAACGCCGCAATAGCCAAGGGAAGGCCAAAGCGGCGTGAAGCTTTAGTGGAGACGATTGATGACATCAGCGTTTACGCCGTGATTACCATCACCGCGTTTTTGTGTACATACAAAAATACAGTCAAAATTGTATCATGGATACATATCTGCGTCCGGTGGTGCGACCACTTCACTTGGCAATTGCATCCGTCGAGCACACGGCAAATCATTCACTAATATGGCTAAGAAGCTGGAGCTGCTGGTGCTTAGCGCACTGCTGGGCGCGCCCTGCGCCACGATCCTGTCCAAGTGCGCGGCCGCTCCGTCGCTGTTCGCAGTGCATCCGGCGGCCAACGCCGTAGCCTTTTGCTGTGCTTCCCCTGTACGGAGCTGCTAAATAGGACGGTTGTATTGTAAATGCTCTGATCTGACTGCATTTGGTTTGTAGGGGCCTCTACGTGATGCTGGAACGCAAGAGCGTGACGGACTTCAAGACTCGGTACGTAAAGTTGCGAATCTTTTGGCGTGTTAAGCTGACTGGTGTGATAGAGTGACTCTGTCCCAGCTGCACATGTTCTCTCAAGTACTGGCGATGCTGCTGCTCAGTGTTGGTGGAGCTGCAGCCTACATGACCAAAAATGCATTCGGGAAGGAACATTTCACGTCCACGCACTCGTGGCTAGCAGGGGCACTGCTACGCTGGCCACGCTCAACATGCTAGGCGTTAGTATCCAGTAGGCTGCAGTGGTAGATGTTGTGTTTGGTACTGAGTTTTTTATTTTTGTTGGTCGATAGGGTCTTGCCACCACCTTTGGAGGTAAGAAGACGAGTTGGCAGTGGAAGAACCCGGGTCACCAGATCGGAGGAACCCTGGCGTTCATTGGCGGAGGTGCGTATTGATCTCTCTCTTGCTGGCTTGGAACTGTAACTTACAGCGCTGTACAGGCTGTAGTGTCATTCTTGGGGTTTACAGTGGTGGCTGGGGTGTCTCGCAGCTGGGCGAGGACTTGCAGTTCAAGGTGGCGAGCTCTGTGGGTGCTGGATACTTGCTGCTGCTATTGAAGCTCGTGCTGCGTCGCGGTGCGTCGGCGACCAAGAAGAGCGAGTAACCGGTGGAATGTGTCGACAATGGGTCTTCTGTTCACTTTAGATTCCTCACAAACGCTACGAGTTGTTGTGCATACTACTGGAATAAAAGTACACACGTTGGTCTGCATTTCATTCAGTCGTAAGCTGCTTTGACTTCCTGGTCAGACCATCCTGCAAAGTACGACTCGATCATGTCACTTGGCCTCAGTATGCCTCTCGAACTTTCGCGATCGGGTCTGGAACCTTCGCGACTGTCTCACAGAGAGCGTCCCCCTGCGACCGTTTGGCAAAGCACTTCAACCTGCCTCATCATTGAATTTGCCAAGTCAACCACAAGCAACACCCGACCACAAAACGCACCAATGGAGGCCCAGACATTCCCCGACAACAAGAGCCGCCTCCGATCCATCGAGCGCAAAGTGCAGGACGTCCAGGAGACGCTGCACACGCGGCTGCCGGCCCAGTACCGCCACGAAGCTGCTTTGGTGTGCGCCACCAAGTGGCGACTGCGCGCGTTGCAGCCTCCAGACGCCTCGTCAGTCGCCAAGAAGCTGCGGCTGGAAATCGGCGCCTTCGACTACCGCGTGAAGGAGCAGGCGGAGCTTCTGACGCGCTTTCTGCTGGAACTGGACGACGTTCTGAGCCTCGGAGACGACGACGTCAAGCGCGCACGGAAGGCGCTGGTGGTGGCCACGCAGCAGCTGCTGGAAGAGGCCGACAGCTTCAAGGAGCGCAGCGCCAAGCTCAGGGAGTTCGCAGAGGACGCACTGAGAGACGTCGAAGCGAAGACGCCCGTTGACAGCGAAGCCGAGTCCGACGACATGCACGTCAAGGAACTGTACCAGGAGAGTGAGGACAGTGAAGAGGAGGAGGAACAAGAAGAGATGGATGTGAAGGACGAGACGATGGAGTCTGAAGAAGAAGGAGAAGAACAAGAAGAACAAGAAGAACAAGAAGAAGAAGAAGAAGAAGAAGAAGAGGTACAAGTGGCCAACTCGCTCCCCGTGTGGCGTCCATACTACCAGCTGCAGCGTCGACAGGACGGCGTCTACCTCCTCGCGCGGCTCTACAATACGGACCCGCGCAATGTTCGTGTGCAGTGGAACGAGCACAGCGGCGTCCTCCGCATCAGCGGCTTCCGACTGCCCACTCAGAAGGATCTGATGCTCTCGCGTCTCAGTGGCGCACCGACGTTCGGCCGCTTTGAGATCGCAGAGCAGTTCCCGAGGAATACGTTGAACATGGAGGAAGCCACGCAGCAGATCGCGGAGGACGGAACTCTGCAGATCCGCATGCCGTACAAGGTGGTTCGACGACCGATGCAATGCCGTCCAGCGTCACTCTTCCAGCCGCAAGACTGCTTCGTCTGGTAAGCAGCAAAGACGAAGCGTGCACAATAGAATAGGTCTTACATACTCAGCAATACATTGTCCTTCATACATACACGTTTGCAAAGTAATTGTTTTCGCTTGCAGTCTAGAAACAGAGACGGAAAACACTAGAAATCGCTGCACACACATAAGTACCGTTAAAGCTGCTTGCAAGAAGGCCAACTCGTGACGAAGCAAACGTACCTGGCGTATTTTCCCATTGTGAATTCGTCCGACGTCATCAAAGTCACTCCCTTAGCCGCCATGTCACGCAGAAATTGCTGCATCAAAGCAAAACTGCACATTAACTACTTGACCACAAGTTCAAGCACATCCGAGTCTTCTTTACCTTTGCCGGTTCCTCGAACCCAGGAACTGGGGACGAGCAGTCCGTCAGAATCACCAGGTCACTCAATCTCTTCTTGGGCCACGCTGCAACGAGATCACGCACAGTGAAATTCACGCAGTGCGAGAGAGCTTCCCCACAATCACGAGTTTGCTCGCACGCTGCAACGATTTGATCAGCGCCGTGTTGAGGCTTGTCGATGGGTCGTACGGCAGTTCGTACTCCGCCTTCAGAGCCGAATAATGCTCCGTGAACGGATTGCTGCCCTTCATCACGTACTGAATCGGCTTCAGAGATTGTTTCGTCCATTCCAGAGCAGCTTTCAGCACATTCGGCACGATGTTGTGTCCTGGCGACCCGATCAAGCAATGCTCGGGCCAAATCGTGAGCGAAAACTTGCCACTCGATTCCAGCGACTGCGTGTACGCCAGAACGTATTCTTTCAGACTTGGATCACGGGGTTTCCACACTCCGTTCTTGATATCCTGGGCTGAAATGGACGTGAACGGATGGGGAGAACCACCGACGCTGTTTTCCCAGAAAATGCCGTGTGCGATGTGGTATCGTTGATGCGAATCCATCGTCAGCACCACTTGGGTCAGTTCCGACGTGTGGTTGGCGATGAACGAGGCGATCCGAGCGGCGTCTTCATTGGCGGTGGGGATGGCAAGTGAACCTCCAGGGTGGAAACTCACTTGCTGGTCAATGACGAGAATCCCCAACCCCCGAAGGGATTTCTCCAGCTCGCTTGGCATCGTCCGTCACGTCGTGTTTCCCAGCATTTGCGATGTCATTCCAGATATCTCCCACGATCGACGGGATGACTGCAGGAGGGATGACGGCCAATGACGGAACCATCAACAGAGCTAGCGAAGTTGTGAGTTTCGTGATCCTGTTCATTGCTGGGATTGAAATCTTCGAAATGAAGGGCTTTGGACGAGGCGTCGCTTTGGGTATCCGCACATTCGGATCCTGGTTTTCGTGTCGAGTAGTTTTCAGGAAGGAGAAACAGTGTTGGAATTAATTCTCTTTGCTAATGGATCTCGGCTGAATGTGTTAGTAAACTACGACTGGTTCTTGCTTACGAGCTGAGACTTTCGACTGTCTACTGGACGATGAATGCTGGTGCGAGAGATTACTTGGCCACTGCCACAACGAGAGCGAACAAGTGCAGCACAATAATGGACGAAATGACGCCGTAGGATAGTCGCATCACCGCCGCATCGCTGGGAGCAGCTTCTCCGTCCGCCATTCCACTGCCGACGGTATTTTCGAATTCACCACTTGAGCTGAATGCCGATCCGACCATTTCAGCAAGTAAACCAGTCTGGTCATTCTTCAGGCTCCACTCGGGAGACAGAGTGACGTTGGCATCGGTGTCTTCAAGCGCATTGATAGCTTCGCTAGACCAGTTGGAGTAGAAAGACGAACCATCTTCAGCGGAGGCACTGACCGCCAGAGCATGGATGAAGGCTGCGATGTTTGAAAAGTCTTCAGTCGGGTCAGACGCCGAACTCGCTGCAGTAGCTTGGGCGAGAAAGTCGGCACTTGAGGACTTGGACTCGTTGTCTTGGCTTTTGAGATGGCGTCGGACGGGGTTTGGACGTGGTAGGCGCTGCTGAAGGACGAGTCCACCAGCTTGAAATGGAAGTAGAACCAGAAGAACCACGAAGCTGAAAACGAGGTTCATGCTTGGACGAGTTGGAGAGTACGTTGGTCTTTCTGGACTGGAGTTGTTGTCTTGATCGGCTCTTGTGGACTTCGTGTCTTGTTGAGGAATGAGGCGAGAGTTTGAAAGTCGGGAGCTTCTCCGAGCAGAATGGTTCGGTCAGGCGAGAAAGTACGACAGGTACGGACGAAGCCTGCTACCTTGGTTGTCATTGGAGACCGTCAGAGAAACTCACTGTCGCTATCTTTCTTCCCTAAATGAGGTGGAGCTCTAGTCCATACACTTTGCCAACCGTCAGCAACCTAGTGTGTTGACGTCATGTATCTCAGTTTCCTTGTCGAAGGAAAGAGGGCTGGGATTGAAAAGAAGGATACATGTAGCTCTTCAGCTACGAGGGCTTTCTCACGAAGCGGCTCAACTTTTTCTGGTGCTACTCTTACGGGAGCTGCACGACGATCTTGCCGATGTTCTTGTGCGCGTACATGTGGTCGATGGCGTCTGGTACCTGCTCAAGTCCGTGGAACTCGGTAGGGTCCACACCAGCAAGCAATTTGCCTTCCTTGATGAGCTTGAAAAGGTTCGCCATGTGTGTCGGAATGATATCGGCATACGTGCGCAGCAGGAACCCACGCACCGTGATGGCCTTCATGAGCAGCACTTCGTTCATTGCACTGACAGTGAACGGCGAGCGTGGGGTGTCACCGCGGTACTCTGAAATATGTCCGAACACGATGATACGGCCACGGATGGCCATGTTGTCGAACACGGTCTTGAACATCTCTCCGCCGATAGTCTCGAAGGCGATATCAATGCCTGTCGGGTACTCTTTCTTCAGCACTTCGTCAATGTTCTCCTTATTATAGTTGATGACTCGGTCGCAGCCGATCTTCTTCAAGTGTGCCACCTTCTCGTCGTTGCTGCACGTGCCGATCACGTGGTTGCCTGCCATTTTGGCCAGTTGCACCACGAATTGGCCAGCGCCGCCTGCAGCCGCAGTGACGAACACCGTCTCGTCGGTGGACAGCTCGCCGCACTCCTTGATGGCAATGGACGCCGAAATGCCGCACACTGTGAGCGGCAGCGCATCTGGTGACAGCTCCGGGAGTTTGTGCACGGAGCCAATGGGCACCTCGACGTACTCGGCGTAGGCGCCGAACTTGTCGTACACGACGTAGTCGCCCACTGCAACCTGCGTGACCCCTGGCCGACTTCAAACACTGTACCGGCAGCGTCGAGTCCTGTGCCGAACGGCGGTGGATTCTCGTTGAAGACGCCATTGGTCACGTTGATGTCCGTGGCGTTCACCCCCAGGAACTTGTTCTTGACTACGATGTGACCGGCGCTGGCTTTGGGCAGTTCCGGGTGCGTCACAATCTCCGTCGCCTCGCGGAAGTTGGTGGTACGCTTGGTGCAAAGGAGCTCGCGGTAGCTGGGCATTGTGGCGAGTGACTTGGACTCTTGGTGGCAAATTGACGAATGCAGTGGACTTTGATTGGCATCTTGGGGGCGTATACACATCGGCCGTTTGTTGACGGGACAAAAGCGCGTTTCTTTGTCTGACCAATCATATTATTTAGCCTGCCCGGCTAAACTAGTTGATTGGAGGGAAGTGAAATAGGTACACGTGCATGGCAGTGATGATGACGTTGCGGCTTCTTGCTGCTGCTCCAGCGATCGCTTACGGTAGGAAGCACTGCATCTGCATTGATGTGCTATGGAATTGCTACACTGACGTGGTAACAGCACGTAGTAACTCCGAAGCAGTAGGTCTTGTAACGCCCGCTAATAATACAATGACCAAAAGTCTTTAGTTCCACTGAAAGAGCAACTCGTAGGACGATGAAGATGCACTTGCAGTCGAGTGCAAACCCCACGTCCAGAGCCCCCACAACCGAGATATTTGCAGTAATGATCCCGACATTGCAGCATCGATGGATTCGCGCTCGACTCCTCAGTCCGAAGCGGCAAAACTCGTTCTGAAGATGATGAAACCTGCTGCAGTGTGTGGGCCATGGGCGTGGCTGCTCACGTTTTCATACACTTTTGGCAATATTTTCACAGGACAAGCACCGACTGACCAGTCCGAGGCAAATTTCGTGTGTATGACGGCGATGGTGTCAACCTCCTGTCACTGCTGGTCGCTGCTCGTCTCCTACGCCCTCTCACTTAGAAATTGCAATCGATTCGATGGGTCCCCATGGACAATTTTTCAGCTAATAGTACAATTTCTAAAGCAGACATGGTGGCTCTACATGATCACCCACATAGCGAGCAAATAGTGAAGAAGACAGAGGCGAGCATCCGGAACTTCGTGTGGAACGGAGTTTTTGCGGCGCCAACGTACCCATCCGCAGGGTGGGTGAGGCAAGAACAAGCGGAGCTGGCAACTAAGGATGGAGGAATTGGTATTCCGAATCTCACCACCGAGCTCATTGCACTCAGTGCAATGATGGTAGGTGAATGGGGACTAGCACAACGACAACGACAGCCTGTCGCTCGTATTTCTAAACCTCCTCTTGTCCAATATGTCCGCAGCCCGTGCCTCGTCTTCATTCGTTCGCGTAATTGACGTGCTGCTGCCGTGCTGCCCTGATCCTGGCGAGCTGCCCCGTCGATCCAGTACTCCACTCAAGGTTTGCCGGTCGCCCAGCCTGTGTCTCTGAGCACACACGTCGGCTCCACACATGAATGCACCAGGTCCGTTTACTGCATTGCCCCTGTTGTCTGTAGAATGGTGCCTACAGTCTGAGACCTGAAGGAGCACTTGGTGAGAGCCCGGCAACAGCGCAGGAAGCAAACTTGGCGACTGTAACACCTCGGAGCTGGAGACAATTCAGCTCAGAGGGATATGGCTATGGAACAATGCCGGCAAGGATCAGCGGTGGAGTGACTACAGGCGAATCGTGCTGGGTGCACGATCCAAGAGAGTTCAAGGTGTAATGCAAATGACCACGGCGACGGACGGGGTGACCAGGTTCCGCCCGTTTTGGCCAAGGCGGTGGAACAAGGATGGAAGAAGATCCACGTAGTTGGCGACAGCGCGCTCATCCTCGGGATGATGCGCGAGCGACGGCCACCCAAGGCACGAAAGCTACAACACTGGTGCAGGATCTCCAGACGGCTGGCGGACATATGTGCGGTGGCAAGCTGGTCACACCATTATCGAAGATACAACAAAGTTGCTGACTGGCTCGCGAACAGGGCCATGGACAGCAAAGCCAGCAAGACATGGGAAGTGGGGGACGAGATCGGACGACAAGCTTTGACGGCGAGCTAGGTGATTTTCACACGGGTGATATAGGGAGATGGCTGGAGGCACGGCAGCAGGTGCACCACCAAAAGACGGGAAGAGAAGACCAGGAACGAGAGGAATGAACGTGTATCGAAGCGGAGAGAGCGGTACAGGAGCAGCAGAGTGGCGGGAAACCTGTCGTGATTTAGAGGCCGGACAGGAATGGGTATCGACTTAGGATGCCAGTAACACAATACACCTCACCTTATTATTACATGATCACCCACATACTAACGGTAGTAGTGTCACGTACGCAAATACTCGGAATTTCGACCATTTCCAACGTTAAAAACGCATTTCTACTTGACGTGTTGTTGGAATACTCTGTTTCGTGCTGGAGTTGACGAAGCTTCACGTAGAATTTACCAGCGTGAAACATTGGAAGGTGTGCAAGCAGGACACATGAACAATTCGCCCTACTACAAACGCTATTGGCAAGCTATCTGTCGCGCAACGAATTTTACAGGTATTGCAATTGTCGCTGCAAGTCTCGTACACGTTTGCAGCGCACTCGATCTCCTGACGATCAATTTCGCCAAACTTTTGTTCAGCATTGCAAGTGCCGGACTTAAGGCGGTTGTAATGGCAATAACGAAAGGAATTGCGCTTAAAAACGGCGGCTCACATATAAGAAAGATTTACGTGTTGACGGCTGTGCCTACCGTTCTCATTAACACCCAAGTGCGCTTAGTGCTATTACGCAGCGCTGGTACTGGTTCGTCGGTCAGAAGTTTTTGGAATTGGGTTTACTGGAACCTTTGATGCGTATCGCGAAAGTGTGGCATCTTCGGCGCACTATGAGGCGTCTAGACAATGAAAAAGACCCACGCAAATCCGTTTTTGAACGGGATATTCGCGGGTTCAGTAGTGGCACCTCATCATCTTCAGCCGACCAAAACCCATGCCACAGTGTTTTGGTACGCAGAGGGTCGATTCTCGCCAAAGTCTGTTGCACTTTCATGCTGCTGTAAGTCACGCAGATATGTGCTCCGAGTACATCGCCATTGCCTGTTCGACATCCATTTTCTTCTTCCTTCAGCAACATCCACGGTTTGGTTGGCATCATGAGAGCGAACACGCCTTGAGTGAGTGGGGAGAAACATTGGTGACAGCGTCCTGGCAAATTGGGATCGAGATTGAAGTCGACTTCATCTGCTGCCTATTTGAACTGGCGAATGGAGTTCCGCTTTACGCTTCAGAGGGACTGGGTGGGTTTTAACCGCGGTCTTCAGGAGTTGCGCGTTGGTATCGGTCTCGATCTCATCACTTTTGTGTATTCACGCAGCTGTTTGACCCGGACAAGCTCACTTCAACAGCGAGTCGTCCTCTCCTCTGATCAAGATGCGGACTACTTGACACATTTTGTTAGCCCTACGGTTACCCTTCGATAGGCGATTGTATGTGCAATTGCTACATCTCGACCTTTAAAATCTTTGACCAACTTAGGGGTTTGTTTTCCATTTCGGGCGCGTTTTCTCGTGCATACTCTCGACTTTTTCCATTATTTACTTCGAGAAATTCTATCTCACCGCGTTGGGAACCAAATAAACGCATTTCTTGTCTTCTCGTTATTCTCTTCCACTTCTTTCGACAAGGAAACTACGGTCACTTTTGTATTATTTTTTATAGTGGTACATGACGTCAATACACATTGTTGCTGTCTTAAAATGTAGATTCTGCAGCAGTAGAATGAGGTAGGAAAGAAAGGTACTTGAACTTGTCGCGACAGCAGTGGGTTCCTCTGAGTGACTCCAATGACATAGCAGTCTTCATTCAGTTCATATGTCGTACTTTCTCGTCTGACCGAGCCATTCTGTGCGGAGAAGCTCCCGACTTTCAAACTCTCGCCTCATTCCTCAACAAGACACGAAGTCCACAAGAGCCGATCAAGACAACAACTCCAGTCCAGAAAGACCAACGTACTCTCCAACTCGTCCAAGCATGAACCTCGTTTTCAGCTTCGTGGTTCTTCTGGTTCTACTTCCATTTCAAGCTGGTGGACTCGTCCTTCAGCAGCGCCTACCACGTCCAAACCCCGTCCGACGCCATCTCAAAAGCCAAGACAACGAGTCCAAGTCCTCAAGTGCCGACTTTCTCGCCCAAGCTACTGCAGCGAGTTCGGCGTCTGACCCGACTGAAGACTTTTCAAACATCGCAGCCTTCATCCATGCTCTGGCGGTCAGTGCCTCCGCTGAAGATGGTTCGTCTTTCTACTCCAACTGGTCTAGCGAAGCTATCAATGCGCTTGAAGACACCGATGCCAACGTCACTCTGTCTCCCGAGTGGAGCCTGAAGAATGACCAGACTGGTTTACTTGCTGAAATGGTCGGATCGGCATTCAGCTCAAGTGGTGAATTCGAAAATACCGTCGGCAGTGGAATGGCGGACGGAGAAGCTGCTCCCAGCGATGCGGCGGTGATGCGACTATCCTACGGCGTCATTTCGTCCATTATTGTGCTGCACTTGTTCGCTCTCGTTGTGGCAGTGGCCAAGTAATCTCTCGCACCAGCATTCATCGTCCAGTAGACAGTCGAAAGTCTCAGCTTGTAAGCAAGAACCAGTCGTAGTTTACTAACACATTCAGCCGAGATCCATTAGCAAAGAGAATTAATTCCAACACTGTTTCTCCTTCCTGAAAACTACTCGACACGAAAACCAGGATCCGAATGTGCGGATACCCAAAGCGACGCCTCGTCCAAAGCCCTTCATTTCGAAGATTTCAATCCCAGCAATGAACAGGATCACGAAACTCACAACTTCGCTAGCTCTGTTGATGGTTCCGTCATTGGCCGTCATCCCTCCTGCAGTCATCCCGTCGATCGTGGGAGATATCTGGAATGACATCGCAAATGCTGGGAAACACGACGTGACGGACGATGCCAAGCGAGCTGGAGAAATCCCTTCGGGGGTTGGGGATTCTCGTCATTGACCAGCAAGTGAGTTTCCACCCTGGAGGTTCACTTGCCATCCCCACCGCCAATGAAGACGCCGCTCGGATCGCCTCGTTCATCGCCAACCACACGTCGGAACTGACCCAAGTGGTGCTGACGATGGATTCGCATCAACGATACCACATCGCACACGGCATTTTCTGGGAAAACAGCGTCGGTGGTTCTCCCCATCCGTTCACGTCCATTTCAGCCCAGGATATCAAGAACGGAGTGTGGAAACCCCGTGATCCAAGTCTGAAAGAATACGTTCTGGCGTACACGCAGTCGCTGGAATCGAGTGGCAAGTTTTCGCTCACGATTTGGCCCGAGCATTGCTTGATCGGGTCGCCAGGACACAACATCGTGCCGAATGTGCTGAAAGCTGCTCTGGAATGGACGAAACAATCTCTGAAGCCGATTCAGTACGTGATGAAGGGCAGCAATCCGTTCACGGAGCATTATTCGGCTCTGAAGGCGGAGTACGAACTGCCGTACGACCCATCGACAAGCCTCAACACGGCGCTGATCAAATCGTTGCAGCGTGCGAGCAAACTCGTGATTGTGGGGAAGCTCTCTCGCACTGCGTGAATTTCACTGTGCGTGATCTCGTTGCAGCGTGGCCCAAGAAGAGATTGAGTGACCTGGTGATTCTGACGGACTGCTCGTCCCCAGTTCCTGGGTTCGAGGAACCGGCAAAGGTAAAGAAGACTCGGATGTGCTTGAACTTGTGGTCAAGTAGTTAATGTGCAGTTTTGCTTTGATGCAGCAATTTCTGCGTGACATGGCGGCTAAGGGAGTGACTTTGATGACGTCGGACGAATTCACAATGGGAAAATACGCCAGGTACGTTTGCTTCGTCACGAGTTGGCCTTCTTGCAAGCAGCTTTAACGGTACTTATGTGTGTGCAGCGATTTCTAGTGTTTTCCGTCTCTGTTTCTAGACTGCAAGCGAAAACAATTACTTTGCAAACGTGTATGTATGAAGGACAATGTATTGCTGAGTATGTAAGACCTATTCTATTGTGCACGCTTCGTCTTTGCTGCTTACCAGACGAAGCAGTCTTGCGGCTGGAAGAGTGACGCTGGACGGCATTGCATCGGTCGTCGAACCACCTTGTACGGCATGCGGATCTGCAGAGTTCCGTCCTCCGCGATCTGCTGCGTGGCTTCCTCCATGTTCAACGTATTCCTCGGGAACTGCTCTGCGATCTCAAAGCGGCCGAACGTCGGTGCGCCACTGAGACGCGAGAGCATCAGATCCTTCTGAGTGGGCAGTCGGAAGCCGCTGATGCGGAGGACGCCGCTGTGCTCGTTCCACTGCACACGAACATTGCGCGGGTCCGTATTGTAGAGCCGCGCGAGGAGGTAGACGCCGTCCTGTCGACGCTGCAGCTGGTAGTATGGACGCCACACGGGGAGCGAGTTGGCCACTTGTACCTCTTCTTCTTCTTCTTCTTCTTCTTCTTGTTCTTCTTGTTCTTCTTGTTCTTCTCCTTCTTCTTCAGACTCCATCGTCTCGTCCTTCACATCCATCTCTTCTTGTTCCTCCTCCTCTTCACTGTCCTCACTCTCCTGGTACAGTTCCTTGACGTGCATGTCGTCGGACTCGGCTTCGCTGTCAACGGGCGTCTTCGCTTCGACGTCTCTCAGTGCGTCCTCTGCGAACTCCCTGAGCTTGGCGCTGCGCTCCTTGAAGCTGTCGGCCTCTTCCAGCAGCTGCTGCGTGGCCACCACCAGCGCCTTCCGTGCGCGCTTGACGTCGTCGTCTCCGAGGCTCAGAACGTCGTCCAGTTCCAGCAGAAAGCGCGTCAGAAGCTCCGCCTGCTCCTTCACGCGGTAGTCGAAGGCGCCGATTTCCAGCCGCAGCTTCTTGGCGACTGACGAGGCGTCTGGAGGCTGCAACGCGCGCAGTCGCCACTTGGTGGCGCACACCAAAGCAGCTTCGTGGCGGTACTGGGCCGGCAGCCGCGTGTGCAGCGTCTCCTGGACGTCCTGCACTTTGCGCTCGATGGATCGGAGGCGGCTCTTGTTGTCGGGGAATGTCTGGGCCTCCATTGGTGCGTTTTGTGGTCGGGTGTTGCTTGTGGTTGACTTGGCAAATTCAATGATGAGGCAGGTTGAAGTGCTTTGCCAAACGGTCGCAGGGGGACGCTCTCTGTGAGACAGTCGCGAAGGTTCCAGACCCGATCGCGAAAGTTCGAGAGGCATACTGAGGCCAAGTGACATGATCGAGTCGTACTTTGCAGGATGGTCTGACCAGGAAGTCAAAGCAGGAAAAAACACTGGGTCGCCTTGTTTACCTTTCAGGTCTCGCATGGCAATGGGAACCAAGACAATTGTTGCTTTTTACGCTTCTCACTTCTGTACTGGCACAGATTAGAAGTTGGGACCGTAAGGTATCCAACCAGTCTTCCGCAGATTTCTCGATGCTCGGTGAGAGGCTGTTGAATGCACGAAGTAAATCTTGTCTATTGGAGCATTGAGCCTCTTGCCCTGACTCAGGCCAGAACCAACCTGGGCCTAAACTCCTTGGGGGTCTGTCTACCAGCCAGCGCTGTCAATCTCCTTCAGAAGGGATTGGATGAACGCAACACCGAAGCCAGTGGCTCGCTCGTCATCTGCTGTGAAGCTTGGGAAGGCCATGTCGACGTGGAGCCACTTGCCCGTATGCTCGTACTCGCCGAGGTGATTCGCGATGAACTGTCCGGCGCACGACACCTGTCCGTTGGCCCGATTCTTGACCGAGTTCTTCATGTCCGCCACCGTACTCTTGAACTCGGCGCGGTGGAACTCCGGCGCGTACGGCATCGGGTGAACCAGATCGCCCGAGACTTTGCCAGCCTTGACTGCCAACGTCTCGAGCTCCTCATTGTTCGTGTAGATGGCTCCGATGCGGTTGCCCGTCGAGATGCCCTGCGCACCCGTGAGCGTGGCCATATCCACAATTACCTTGGGGTTCAGGTGCTTGACAGCGTACGCGACACCATCGGCCAGCACGAGTCGCCCTTCAGCATCGGTGTTGTTCACCTCCACCGTTTTCCCGAGTACATGACCAGCACGTCATCCACCCGGGTGGCTTCAGGCCCCACCGAGTTCTCGGCCACACAGAGCACGACATGCAGCGGGGTTTTGTCCGTCGTGTTCTTGGCTTGACACGCCGCTTCAAAAGCCGCCAGCAGCGCCGCCGCGCCGCCCATGTCGCGCTTCATCCCACACATAAAGCCGCCCGTCTTGATGGACAACCCTCCCGTATCAAAGATGATTCCTTTGCCCACCATCGCCACTCCCTTGGCGTCTTCCGCTCCCTCAGGCACATGGCTCAAACACACCAGCGCCGGTTTGTGCTCAGCTGCCTTGCCGACTCCGTCGATGCCTCCCAGCCCCTTCTCCCTCAGCTCTTCTCCTTGAATGACTGTGATCTGCGACTTGGTTCGCTGTGCCACTGCTCGCGCCTCGCCAATGAACGCGTCCGAGTGCAGTTCATTGGGCGGAGCATCCACGAGCCTCTGCGCCAACTGAATGGCGTTTGCCGTGTGCTGCACGAGCGTCTCCTGGTCCGCAGTGAGCGGCGTCTCGTACACCACCTCGAGCTTGTCCGTTGCCGTCTCCGAGAGCGGGAGCCCGTTTTTGCGCTGGAGTTTGTGCTCGTACAGCGGCGCAGCGCGCGCAACCGCCGCCCCCGCCGCGAACCACGTGTCTGCGTGGCCTGGCAGCATGAGCACGACCAGCACCACCTCGTCACTGCCCTCGTGGCCTCTCTTGGTCACCAATTGGCTGTGGCTCTTCACGAAAGACGCGATGGAATGGGGACGCGCGAAGCTGTTGGAGCGAGAGACCTGCGTGGGCAACGCGTGCAGCGTCACGGGCAGCGCAGCGCCGGACTCGTGACTGAGCAGCAGGTCGCACGTCGCGCCATCGTCAGTGCTAGGACGCAGCGTGTCTAGCGCGTGCTGCAGCAGCTGGGGGTTGGCGCCTGCGAAGTGGACGCCGTTGGACGCTCCGAGCGTCTGCTGCAGGAAACTGTCGGCTGCTGATTGGCTCTGCAGCGTCTCGAGGGACCCGACGACCAGCACGCGGTTCACGCGCTTCTGCAGCGACGCCAGCGCCGAGAAACGCACCATCTTCCAGTGCAGATTGGAGACTGACGTGGAGGACAGCGGCGTTGAAGCGGACGGGGTTTACGGGAGGGAAGATGTTGTACGGCTGGATATAATCAATGTACCGCATAACTCGTGTCCTAAGCGAACGGCAATATACATTCTAAACATTAGGGTTAGTGGGTACATCCAAGAATTAGTTACTAAAAGGTTGTTATTATAAACGGTGCCTGCAGTTAAAACATATGACTTGCCGACGTTTTAGTGCACTGGTAATAACGTTTTAGTAAAACGCCATATGGAGTTTTCACGCTACGCTATTGGTTAATTATTGTGTTCGTTAATTATCGTGTTCGTTTAGGACAAAGGTTCGTTTAGGACACGA